>BQMB01001201.1:0-247500 GCA_027943415.1 Closterium sp. NIES-67 | reverse complement strand
ACGTGTCGCCATCGCAATATGCGACAGCAGCGGTGGCGTGGACGACCTCGTGCTCAAGGTTGCAGACGCGCTCCTGAGCTCATTGCCCTCCGATGCAAGTTCCTCTGACCCGTTCAGTGCGTGGAGCGCAGGATCCATGGCATCCCGTGGGCGGCATTCGTTGACACATGGCATCCCGTGGGCGGCATTCGTTGACACATTTGGCAGCAAGGTCACGGTGCCCCTGGACAAGCTCGAAGCGGCACGCGTGCATCCGTCAATGACCTGGGTCAGGAGCAAGTTCGAGTCAGCAGTTAAGCACCTGCTGTCCTCATGCGCGCTGCCCGATCTTAGGAGGATCATCGCCATAGCCGAGGTCATGGGCAGGGACATGGGCAGCATCCTTCACTCCCTGGAACGTGGCCTATGAACTACAGCAGGTCTAAACCTGTTCAAAACCAACTCGGCAGGCATGGAGGCACCCTTTGCAGCTGACGAGGCACCCAACGTCGACCATGACGTGTTTGAAGGTGCTGAGCCGCCGGAGTTCGCACAAGGCCTTATGTCTGAGCCATGGACCGTGACTCGTGCCGTGCCCACGTGTCTCAAGGCAGAGCTCGGACTCAGGGGACTGATAACGAGGTCCGTCGGCCACATGGCAAGAGTGCCCCTGACAAGGAACACGGAGCCTGAATGCGTGGGCGTCAAGGCCGAAGGCAATATGCTGCCACTCGCGAGGAACTGGCCGGCAAGATGCATGCCCATTGCCACAGGGAACGAGGAGCGGGTCATGTGGCCTAAGAGACAAGTGACGAACCTGAGGCAGATGGCTGATTCCGTGACGACACGCCGCCTGATGAACATGCCCTGGTGCCCTGCGGACCTGCATGCGACGAGAAGGGGTCAGATGACGGTGCACCAGGCCAGGGTGGTCGATGCCTACAGGGACCAGCCTCTGATGTCACTCTATGCATGGCCAGCTGTCACGGAGTCAGGCACGGCTTTTACGGGCCCTTGTGGTTGGACGTCTATCCGCCCATCGGCGAGGTGACCAAGCATCACGGCATGCCGGGCACTCTGTCCGATTGCCAAACCCTGGGAATCGATCGACGAGGTGGACAAGGAACTTAGGGCACCGCATCGATGTATGGAGGGCTTCATCGACTGCATGTTCACGCATGCGTCCTGTTGTTGAGGATCTGTTTTAGGCTTTTATCTGGGATGTAGTCAACTTAGTACATTTCTCTGTTATGTGTAATGTGTTACATTATATTAGGTGTAGACATTAGTGGTTGGGTCATATTAGGAATAGGGTGCCCCCCAAGTGATTTTATCAGAGGCTAGGCACCCCAAAATCCGAATTGGGGTACCTCACCACGCATCCCAACATTTGGGACGCGACTCCAACCTGGACCCACGTTTCTCAACCATGAAAACGCGGTTCCAGCTTGTGGAACCACGAATCCAACTTGTGGAATCGCGGCTCCACTAGTGGGGGCGCTTCCAGGCCCACTTTGAGGGTTCCTCACGTCCCCATCTTGACTATGGGCGACTTGAGCACCCAATTGGGCACCCCAAGCCTCTTGGGTGCCATTCTCCTCACCTGGACCAGCCCAAGTCGCCCAGCACTTCTCCATCTCTCTCTTCTTCACAATCTGAGCCTACTTAGCCTAATGTCTTTGTCATCTTTATTTACTTTTTTGTCTTACACTTTCTAGGGTTCCTCTTGGAACCTATCTTTACCATCTCCAACTTGTGCATCTTACAGCTATGCACATCAAGTCTACTTTTCTACACGTCCGTTGAGGTAGGCAGGATATGGCGCCTGGCACACGGCGTAAGGGTCCTGGTCGAGGACGGAAGGATGCTGGACATGCTGCTTGACGTGCTCGTTCACGTGGGTCGTGTCACTGCGATCAATCCTTCAAGTCGCCCCCGTGGCTCCTGACCTGGTCGGGGTACACGGTCGAGATCAGGCACGAGCAGTTACGCGAGCTGGTGCCTCAGATGCATCCGGACGACGCGCCTGGTCCCATTTTGCACATCCTGCATGCGTCGAGGATCATGTCCTTGGTGACGGCCATGTGTGTCCTGGCCAGGCACATTGCCTCGGATGCGCAGGTTGGCATCCGTGTCTGGATCGATAGCATGACCTGGCACTCCGAACTCGTGGCAAGGCTGCCTGAGCATGTTCTGCCTGACAAGGGCAACAGGCTGCATGCTCCCGAGTTCACGTGCACGATGAGGCGCCTGATACCGTTCGTGACAAAGGACGAGCCCCCTAGGCCGCTGCTAGCATGTGCCTTGGCGAGTCAGGCCATAAGTCAGCCATGCGTGAAGCTTTCGTCGACTGCGAGCTCAGTGAACTGGGGCCTGCCTCTGGTCCGCACGCCTCTCATGCATCAAGTAGCGCTGCAGCTTCAGCCATCGGTGCACGTGAGTTTTCCTGATGTCACCCTCATGGTCCTGATGTCACCCTCATGGTCCTGATGTCACCCTCATGGTGGTCCTGATGTCACCCTCATGGTCCTGATGTCACCCTCATGGTCCTGCTCCACAACGAGCCTGGTAACTACGAGGACGCTGTCATCATCTCGGACCAGGTGAATGGCTGGAGTCATGGCGCACGTGGGTGTGATCTGTCATCCCCTAGGACGTGGAGAACCCTTTTGGCATCGTCATCGGCCCTGAGGTCGAATGGTGGCATCCTGCTGACCCCGGCCGCATGTTCGCCCAGTCGTATAGCTCCCAGCGCATGAGGAACGTGGCCGCGCACATGAGTCACGAGGGCATGAGAGTCGGTGACAAGTTGGCCACATGGCACGGTCAGAAGTTCACCGTGAGCCAGATCAAGCCCCATGAGTCCATGCCCCTGTGCAGGTGCCGAAAGACTGGGTCGGAGTTCAGGCCCCAGCTCATCATCGCATCGAGCTCGGTCCAAAACCGGTTGACTGTGGGCCAGTTGCTTGAGGCAGGCCTAGCTGCAGGTGCGTGGGATCCAAGTGCATGGGACTCGAGGACTTCGTACAACCCCGTCATCGTTTCGACGACTGGCAGGCGAGCATGAGGCCCGAGGACATGACGAGGACCTGCACGATAACGGACGCAGCATCCGGCGAGATCCTGCTCGGCCCCAGGCTGCGCGGCAGCACGTGGTTACCTGAGCCTGTGGAGGCCAACTTCGGCCCCTGCTGGGTCTGGCAGTCCCTTCGTCCGGTCGTCGAGCACCGGTCCAGGAACCCATGTACGCTTGCCATGTCGTAGCACCTCTCCTTGAGCCTGGGCCACAGCTTAACCTTGCACGTTGACAAGGCGTGCAGGTCATGGGGCACGATGTCCTGGCCCACCTGCTCAATGGACACGGTCGGGCATTTGATGAAGGCGCCATTGGACCCGTCCTCGCATGACGTGCCCTTGGCCCAGTTCATGAGGCCCCTGTTCAAAGGATCGGTGAACCTGACGTGCCTGGTCCTGGATCCAAGTGACTTGATCTCGCACTTGGACCTCTGCCTGCGTGCGAAGAACAGGTGCACCTCGCCTTCGTCAAAGTCCAGGTTCAAAGGCTCAGAGAGCTCGGGTACCATTGATTTCAGGGCATAAGCCTCACTGCCTGCACGGACGTCTCGTCGATGGCAAGACACCTGATAACGACGGCCCAGTCATCCGCCACCAGCCTGGATTCAACGAGCACAGGTCCCCTGTACACGTGCTTCTGAGGACCATCCTCATTGCCGACGGAGGACGCCGGTGCCAGGAACCGGATCTTATCCATCCACGCCTCGGGTAAGTAGACGACTTGCGGGTCATCGTGCCATGTCACGGTTGCGACGTCTCTGGCAGATGCAATGGGCCTGCAGCCTGTGACTTTGAACCTGAGTTGGCCCCTCTTGCCCATGAGCGTGTCCCTGATACCGGTGCCGTACTCGAGACCGGATATGCGTACTGAGACCACGGACTGGGTCAATTGCCCTCTCCTGTCACTGACGTCGGGTTCGTCCACCATGCAATGAGGCGGGATCACCAGCGTACCCGGGTCCAGCTTCGATGCATGGCCTAAGCACCCAGGGTGCAACGTGCAAGGAGTGTCGAGCAAGCTCGTAGTCCCAGGGGGCTGCAACTTGAGATTGGACACGTTCAAGGGCCTGCAGCAGAACTCGGAGGGCAACCGCGCTGAGTCCAGTCTGCCTCCGACTCTGTACAGGCGTATGTAGCTCACGGGTTCAGGCTCCATGACAGGCAAGTGTCGTGTCAACCAGTTGAGCGCCAACTGTCAGGCCGACATGGACGGAGCAGATCTGTGCCCCCGATGCGGCGAGTCTAGGGCAGGGACCTGGGAGACCGTGAGACTTGGCCCTGACTCTGGTTGCGCTGAGAGCATGCTGTTGGCAAAGGGGCACTCTTTTAACTTCCATGCTACTACATTAATTAAATTATTGTAACACTGGATTTGGTTAATGCGCGCATGCCTCTGCATACCCGAGGTAGACTTAGTCGTGGATAGAAACAGGGGATACCTGTTTCTGCCCACCTAGATTTGTAGTGGCGCCCCAACCAGAGCAGCACTTGTTCACAATCACAATCTGGCTGGTCCCCTGGACTAGACACCCCAAAAACAGTGGCCCTTTTCGAGAGGTTACACAAGGCCCCTTAACGAGCCGAGCCAGGGATCCTGAGGACCCGGCTCGAGGCGAGCCGAGCCGGCTCGGCTCGACCCCAAATGAGCCAAGCCGAGCCAGGCTCGGCTCATGCCCATGTCTACTTGTACGAGCACCTTGACCTACTCCTCGTCGAGGGCATCGTCCTGCCTGCACGCGCAAATGACAAGCTCAGGTGCACGATCGGCAAGCAAGCACGCAGCCTAGAGCTCCTCCACCCCGAGCTTCTCCATCTCTTTGATCCACCCTGGCTTTAACAGAGAGACACCAGGGTGCGTGCGAGTCCATCACTTGAGTGTCATAGTGGCTCGCACGCTCTCCCCCGTCAACCTCTGCCTATGGCAGGTGATCACATTTCGGCTCTGACTGAACACACGCTCGCTAGCTGCCGATGTTGCTGGTATGGCCAGGTAGTCCCTGGCCATAGCCTGCAACACCGGCATATCTGACCTCTCGCGCCAGTACGCCAGGGGGCAACCCTCATGCAACTCCCCCTCAATGTAACGATCCACCTCGTCCCTCAATGCACCGTGGACCCCCGTCGTGCGGAGCGCGCTAGCAGCTTGGCGTGGAGAGACTGGCTCAAGCCACCCCGCACTGGTACACCACTAGCATATCCACCCTCAACCTCCCCCCCCGCCAAGCCCACCCCTCCTCTGCCCCCGCCCTGTGGTTGTGCCGCCTGCTGCAGCCGCTTACTGTACTCAGCAAAGCGAGCTCGTACAAGGGTCAGCACCTCTGACGGCTTGAAGCTCGCCACAGGCCTGCCCTGCTGCTCCTCCTCCACCTCCTTGTCCTCCTCATCCTCCTCCTCCTCCTCGTCCTCCTCGTCCTCCTCCTTTGTGCCCTTCTCTGAACCCATCTCCTCCTGCCCTCCCCCCGCGCCAGCGGCACGCACTACTAGCGCGCGCGAAGACCCGCCCAGTCCGCTTTCCACGCCCACCCCGTTTGCCCCCTACCCCTCTCCCCCAGAGCGGGTGTCTATCCCTGTGTCCACCTCGAAGAACACCAGCCTCATGCCGGGGTTCAGAAACGTCGCCACCACGAGCTCATCGCTGCTGCTGCAATAGTACCATTCCAGCACGGGGAAGGCGATGCCAACGAGCTGACGGCCGATGAGGCTGGGTGACGGCCATGCCTGCAACGTGTCCATCAGCTCGTTGAATTGTCGCACAACAGCAGATGATGTGGGGAAGGAAGAGCCCTCGGCCGCTTCCGTGATGGAACTGAACGGCGCCAGGAACTCCGCCAGGACATCCAGCATGTCCCAATGCGCGTCGGTCAAGCGCAACGCAACGTACTTCGCGCGCTCTTTAGCCGTCTCTCCCTGGGAAGTGAGCAGGGGTCCATGGGGGGGGGGGCGGGGGGTTGGGGGAGAGAGACAATGGGTGTGGCAGCATGGAAGGAAATGTCACACAAGGTGTGCGCTGGAGCATCCGCACACGCAATGGAAACGGTGGAGTGGGCTTTTGTAAAGACGGTACCTGCTCCACTGCAAAGTGCGCAGTGAGGGATCGGCGAAGCCTCAATGCACGCGCGACCATCTCGTGTGTGCTGCCCCAGCGAACCTCGCTGTCCTGTACCAGGCGTAGGACCGTCCCTTTGAGGACCGGATCGGACCGCTGCTGCGCTTCAATTTCGCGCGTGCGCCTCTCATTCCATCCCACAAAGGTGGCAATGTCGCGTAGGAGCTTCAGCGGCACCCTCACCGCTTGCAGCTTCAGCGCACGCTGGACTGCAAGGTTCAGGATGTGCGCCAGGCAGCTACATGTACGAAGGCGCACACGGGGGGGGGGGAGAGGTGGGAGGGAAATCATTAAGCACCCTCTATGCCATTGAGAGGGGAGGTGTGGATCGTTTGAAGAACAGCAGACAATGTGGACAAGACAAGGGCTGCAAGCGCGCCACGCTCTCACCGGAAATGCATGCCATCTGCGAGATGAGGCGTGGCCAACGCATGAGGACCAAGACCGGCGAGGTGACGCATGGCGGCTGTGTTGCTGCTGGCGTTATCCGTCTGCAATCAGCCGCCCTGTGTGGCGCGCTTCCAGCTCCATAAACTCCAGTGTACACTGGCGCAGCTGAAAGTCCCTGCTAATGAAGTGCGCCGTCACTTCACTGTCATGTACCCTGCCTGTTACCCCCGGTCCATATGTCCGTTGTGAAAGAGACACGCCCGCTCCCTGAACCCGCCTCAAACTCCGACTGGAGCATGTCCCGTGCCGCCTCAGAGTAGAAGCGGAGGTCCCTGGAAACGGTGGTCCGGTCGGTTATGGGGATTGCGTCACCGCATTGGGGGTTGCACATAGCCAAGAGGCGGCGGAACTGCCAAAAGGAAACGAGAGGGGGGGCGTGGGGTTTGGGGTTGTTTAGCGACATGCGGGGGGGGAAGGAGGTGGTGGTGGGGCAGATCTAGTAGGTTATAAGGGGGGGCGGGAGGGGGGCAACACAATGATCCAGTAGGTTAAGGAAGGGTGGGTGGGGGGGGCCTGGTGGGGTGGCTCGCTTACCGCGGGGTCCTCTACGATGCGAAAGGAGCTGTCGGTGCTGGCAATGAACTCGACGATCGCCTGACGCAAACGCGGCTCCGACACACGTGGGCCAAGGAACCGGTCCATCGTGGGCTGCCTCGCGTCCGCCGCTGCCGGGGACAGGTCCGGGATGTTGGCGCCGTGGGGGGGGTGCGACCAAGTCTTGGACCACTCGTTGGGCGCCTTCCCATCAGTGACATGTGGTATCCCCCCACCGGAAACGACTCTCCTGGCTCCAGACCCTCGACCCCGCGCCGCTGCCATATGTCCCAGTGTGGGCGATGGTGTCTCGCCATGTGCTTGGCACCCGTGCTGGTCTGGCTGTCCTTGAAACCCATCGGCTTCTCGCACATCTTGCACACTCGCTTCCTCTCGCTCCCCACGAAACACTCTGCCACACGCTTGTTGCTCCTCTTTGCCCCAACCTTGCGGTTCATTTTCTGTCTCTTCCTTCTCCCCTCCTGCTCAACGCCTGGGTCCACCTCCTCAGCCCCATCCGCACGCCCTCCCCTGCCCTGAAACCCGACGGCAGGTGCAGCGCGCTCCTCCCCCTCCTCCCCGCCCCTCCCTCCCCCCCTGGCCGTCGCCCAACCCCACTCCCTTCCTGACGCTGCCTCTTCCCCCTGGCGCTCTCCCCCCCCCTACTCCCACCCGTTCCCTTCTTGGACCGACCCTCCCCCTCCTCCTCCTGCTCCTCCTCCTCCTCCTCCTCCTCCTCCTCCTCCTCCTCCTCCTCCTCCTCCTCCTCCTCCTCCTCCTCCTCCACCAATCCCTCCATCGCGTGCTCATCATCCCCCTCCTCTTCCTCCTCCTCATACTCGCTGCCGCTAGATTTTCCGCTCTCCTGCTCCTCCGAATCGCTCCCATCCCTCTCATCACCGCCGCTCTCCCTGCTGCGGCGAGCGGGTGCGCGCTTCGACCTCCTCCCCTCCCCCTGAGCCCTTCCCCCCCCTCCCCCTCGTCCCATCCCCTGCCGAGAGAGGAGGAAATTCGTCCACTCCTCAGGCATGTGGGGCATGGCTCCACCTCCATCGGTCGCATTCGCCCGTGAACTGACACCCCCCTGGTCCCCCACCGCCTCACCTGTTGTGCCCGCTACACGATCCCTCCCCGGCCCCCCTTGCCTAGCCGCTGTTGCCTTGGTCTTTGCCATGCGCAAGATCGCGCCCCCCGCCCTTCCCGAACGCATGCGCTTAACGTATGTCTTCGCGCGCCCTAATCTAGCGTTACCGAGCGCCCTAAACCCTGCAGCATTGCGTGAGTAGGCCTAAACGGTCGCACGCCCATGCCTAAACCCTAGCGTGCGCATACCACGAGCCAAGGCCTCGGTGGCCCTAATTGTAATAGCACTTACATGTAAAAAAAAAACACAAGGTGCTGCAAGTTTAAATGGTTCTGGTTCTGGCTGAGGGCGAATGTCTAGGGCAATAGCCTAGGGCAACATGGAAAGATTAGGGTTGGTTTACGAAATGGGGTTGGGGGAGTTCGTCGATTTGAAATTTGAGTGTCGCGAAACCCCCCCATACCCGAACCGCGAGCCGGCTGGCTCGAAATCGAGCCATCTCGAGCCGGCTCGACTTCGGCTCGCCTGGTTTCGCGTGCGCGAGCCGAGCCGAGCCGGGCACAAAAAAAAGGCTCGGCTCGCCTTAAAGGCGAGCCGAGCCGAGTCGAGCCAGGTGTGGCTCGGCTTGTGCCCATGTCTACGTACAAGCACACACACGGTTAGGCATGCCTGTGCAGGGGCCGATCCAGGCCAGTTGCATAAGTCGACTGAGGCCAAGGGTGTCGCACATGCACGTGGAGTACGAGCTCAGGGTAACAGGGAAGCCAGCAGCTGGCCTGCACGAGTTGGCCCAGGAGTCAGGGGCTAGGGTCATGACCAGGCGTGAGTCCGGTCTCACCTGCTACGTGCGATCGAGGCAGGGGGACATGAACGCAAGGATCAGGCACAGGGGAACGGGCAGCAGGGAGGCGAAGAGTACCCTGTGCCTGATCGAGGTCGCGTGGAACATGTCTGCAGCCGTGTTGTACGAATGGGCTGTAGTCAGCAGCATGGATGACAGCATCCCGTGGGCCTACGAACAACTGGTCACGTATTACGAGCCGCGCACAGGGCTACGTAACTGGAGCCTGAGGACGTCTGCTTCCGTGCCTCCCCTCCTCCCCTACAGGCGTATGGAGGCTCGCACCCCTGGCTGCAGGACACCTACGACATGCAGTGTGAGCTGGCGGCGCTCGTCAGGTGCTAGGTGCTCTCCCGTACACATGCGTGCTGTTTTCTATTGGTTGCTTGGTTGCTTTCAGGCGTATGGAGGCACGCGTCCCTGGCTGCAGGACACGTACGACATGCAGTGCGAGCTGGCAGCGCTCATAGGGTGCTTCCTGGAAAGGGAGGTGGCAGCTGCAGCAGCAGCCGGGCAGAAGCTGATCGCGGGCTATGAGGGGGGTGCTGAGGTGGCTAAAGGCACTGGAAGCAGTGAAGGTGAGCGGAGTGAGAAGGATGCCTTTCGACATGCAGTGTGGGCTGGGCTCTTCCAGGAAACTGAGGCGGCAGCAGCTGCTGGGAGGGGCCTGATTACCATGTGATTTTTGAGTCGACTCAAAAATCGACTCATTACACTCGAAAGTCACCTATGAGGGTGATGGGGGGCTAAAGGCACTGGAAGCAGTGAAGGTGAGCGGAGTGAGAGGGATGCCTTTCAACATGCAGTCTCAGAAGCTGAAGCTCAGAGCTGGCGTCGTCTGTAGGATGCTTCCAGGAAACAGAGGCATCAGATCGCCCCTTTTTACTGTGTCTTCACCCTTCTGCCTAGGTTGACTCGACTTCGCCCCCTCATCGCCATCTGACAGCACGTGTTAGGTTTTTTAGAATTCTAAAAAACGTTTCTTGTCTTTAAGAATTCTGAAAATCCTATCACAGCAGATGCTGACTCTTGGCCCTCATCGCCATCTGACTGAGAGCACGTGGATATTGAAGCCGTGAATCACAATTCCGATCTTGCACTCCTCGCACGCACTGCACCCTCACCTCCCTCCCCTGCCCGTTTTTTTTGTGCCCGTCAGAACCAGAGCTCGATAACACGTGGATCATGAAGCCGTGGAATCTCGCCCGCAGCATGGATGCAACGGTGTCACGCCACCTGGCGCAGATCCTACGGCTGGGAGAGACTGGCCCCAAGGTGTGCCAGAAGTACATATCGCGGCCTGCGCTGTTCAACGGGCGGAAGTTCGACATGCGCTTCATCGTGCTGCTGAAGAGACTCAAACCTTTGGAGGCATACCTCTCAGATGTGTTCTGGGTGAGTTGACTGCTGCTGAATCCGGACTTGTGTTGTGTTGTTGACGGCCCACACCAAGGTGTGCCAGAAGCACATCTCGCGACCGGCGCCATTCAGTGGAAGAAAGTTTGACATGCGCTTCATCGTGCTGCTGAAGAAGCTCAAACCTTTGGAGGCATACCTGTCCGACGTGTTCTGGGTGAGTTGACTGCTGAATGCTGGGTGGTGTTGTGTTGTGGACGGCCCACACCAAGGTGTGCCGAAGGTACATCTTGCGGCCGGCTCTCTTCAATGGGAGGAAGTTCGACGTCCACTTCATCGTGCTGCTCAAGAGACTCAAATCACTGGACGCCTACCTGTCTGATGTGTTCTGGGTGAGTTGACTGCTGCCTGCTCGTACTTGCTAGTTGCTGCCTCCTGCTTCCTGCTTGCTGCCTCCTGCCTCCTGCTTTCTGCATGATGTGTGCTGTGTGCTGTGTGCTGTTTGCTGTTGCTGCGCGAGGGAGAGTAAGAGAGAGAGTGAGGGACCGGCCCCAAGGTGTACCAGAAGCAGATGTCGTGGTCGGCGCTCTTCAATGGAAGGAAGTTGACTACGGCATGCTAGTGTGTGCGGTTGTGACTCGTGAGGCGCCCCACACCAAGGGAAGACTCCGGCCAAAATCCGGCCTGAGCTTCTTCCGTGCTGCTGAAGAGAATCAAGCTGCTAGACGCGTACCTATCCGATGCATACCTGTCCACTGTGCTGCTGAAGAGACTCAAGCCGCTAGACGCGTACCAGTCCGATGTGTTCTGGGTGAGCTGACTGGGTGCGAGGGAAGCAGTGAAAGGTGTGAGAGAGGGTGTGCGACATGGCACGAGTACATCTCCTGGCCGGCGCTGTCCCAAGCGAGGAAGTCCGACCTGCGAGAAAGCCAGGAAGGTCACTATGCTGCTCAAGAAGCTGAATTTTTTAGGCGCCTCAAAAATAGACTCCTCACGCATGGAAGCCAGGAAGGTCATCGTGCTGCTCAAGAGGCCGAATCCCACTGTTGCGCCTCAAGAGGCCATCACACTGTTGCGCTTTGTTTCCATGCATGCATTTTCTCACTCCTCCCTTGCGTGCATGCATTTTCTCACTCCTCCCATTGCGTGCATGCATTTTCTCACTCCTCCCTTGCGTGCACGCATTTTCTCACTCCTCCCTTGCCTGCATGCATTTTCTCACTCCTCCCTTGCGTGCATGCATTTTCTCACTCCTCCCTTGCGTGCATGCATTTTCTCACTCCTCCCTTGCGTGCATGCATTTTCTCACTCCTCCCTTGCGTGCGTGCAATTTCTCACTCCTCCCTTGCGTGCATGTAGGCTTGAGCATAAACCCGACCCGACCCGAATTTGCCCTACCCGATGTCGGGTTCGGGTCGGGTCGGGTCGGGTCAAGTCGGGTCGATCCTAGGATTTCGCCGACCCGACCCGACCGTAACAGGTCGGGTTATCTCTTACCCGTGATCGGGTCGGGTCGATCCAACCCGACCCGACCCGACTTGACCCGACCTGAGTATTTTTTCCTAAGGGAAACATATGGATTTCGTAATTTCGAGATCCAGTATGTCCTCCTCATGTCTAGCCCACGCACCCACCTCATCCTCCCATCCACAACCTCGAGATGTGGGTTGGATGTTGGCGAAAACCAGTCACGGGATGGGTGTTGGATTGGTTGGGAGTGTTGGCGAAAAAATGGTTGGCGAATTTTTGGCTGGTTTGGGGGTGTTGACGAGATTTTGGGTGGGTTGCGGGTGTTGGCGAAAATTGGGTGGGTTGGGGGTGCTGGCGAAATCCAGATGGGTTGGGGGTGTTGGCGAAATCCGGATGGGTTGGGGGTGTTGGCGAAATTCGGATGGGTTGGGGCTGTTGGCGAAATCCGGATGGGTTGGGGGTGTTGGCGAAATTCGGATGGGTTGGGGATGTTGGCGAAATTCGGATGGGTTGGGGGTGTTGGCGAAATTCGGATGGGTTGGGGGTGTTGGCGAAATTCGGATGGGTTGGGGGTGTTGGCGAAATTCGGATGGGTTGGGGGTGTTGGCGAAACTCGGATCGGTTGGGGGTGTTGGCGAAATTCGGATGGGTTGAGGGTGTCGGCGAAATTCGGATGGGTTGGGGGTGTCGAGTGTTGGTTGAGTCGATCCAATCGAAATCGATCTGGATCTGCCTAGACCCTAAGCTGTACTAATAAGTATGGTGGGGAGTAGATTACTGGTAGGAATGAGGTGGATGCAGGGTAGAAATGGGAGGTAGCCTGAGTAGGATATGGGAAATGACCCATTTGGTCGAAAATTCTACCAAATAATCAGACTTCCCAGATATGCGCAACTCTGGTCGCCCAGATCGCGTCGGTTCAAGGCGCGACCCGAGTTCGGGTCGGGTCGGGTCGGGTCAACCCAACGATGTATACCCGAAGTCGGGTCGGGTCAACCCGACATGTCGGGTTCGGGTTGACCCGACCCGATGGGTAAAAATCAAACCCGACGGGTCGGGTTCTGCCTACGGGAAACCTGACCCGACCCGTCAAAAATTTGGGTTCGGGTCGGGTTACCTGACCCGACCCGACCCGACCTGTTGCTCAAGCCTACGTGCATGCATTTTCTCACTCCTCCCTTGTGTGCATGCATTTTCTCCCTTGTGTGCGTTCGTGTATCTCCAGGCTCGCATTGCCAACAAGGCGTATTCTCAGATGGAGGACTCGCTTTCTGATTTCCAGACCCACTTCACTGTCATGGTGAGTGAAAATGCATGCCACGTCATGATCGTGATAATGCATGCCACGTCATAATCGTGATAATGCATGCCACGTCATCATGGTGATAATGCATGCCACGTTGTGGTAGTGCATGTGGTTTTCTCGTAATGTCATCACCCGTGCTTGCTCTATCATGCACAAGTATTTTGCTCACAAGCACCAGAAGATGCTTCAAGCAATTCCTCCAAACCAATCATTGCATGTATTTCATCTCTGTGTGTCTATGTCGGTGCTCATCTCCATTCCATACATACATGCATGCATGTCTCTCTCTCCCCCTCTGCAGAACTACAGTGGCCACAAGTATGAGCATGTGCCAACGCACGAGTTTGTACGGGCATTCGAGCAGCAGCACAATGGTACGGATGAGGACTGGCATGGTGATGATGTAGGGTGCATCTGCATGTGGGTAGTAACGCATCCATGCATCTGCATGTGGGTAGTAACACATCCATGCATCTGCATGTGGGTAGTAACACAACCATGCATCTGCATGTGGGTAGCAACACATCCATGCATCTGCATGTGGGTAGTAACACATCCATGCATCTGCATGTGGGTAGTAACATAACCATGCATCTGCATGTGGGTAGTAACACAACCATGCATCTGCATGTGGGTAGTAACACATCCATGCATCTGCATGTCTGTAGTAACACATCCATGCATCTGCATGTCTGTAGTAACACATCCATGCATCTGCATGTGGGTAGTAACACAACCATGCATCTGCATGTGGGTAGTAACACATCCATGCATCTGCATGTGGGTAGTAACACATCCATGCATCTGCATGTGGGTAGTAACACATCCATGCATCTGCATGTGGGTAGTAACACATCCATGTGTCAGCATGCCCACCATGAGTCCAGTTATCACAACCTTTTATATCATACAGGTCTCTTTGTCACCTCACCAGACTTCCAGTTTATCGCCCCCTCTTATATCACTCAGCTCCTCTTTGTCACCTCACCACCATGTGCTGTTTCGCTAGGGAGCTGTTCTCTGCTGCCACATCCATTCTGCCACCCTTCACCGTGCTTCAAGCGCGCACACACCCCCCCATTCTCCTCCTCCTCCCCCTTCCCGTCTGGCCATCCTGCCTGCTTGTCACACAGTGACTTGGCAGTCCATCGACCAATCGGTGCAGAGAATGCTGCGGGAGCTCCTGGCTGCTGCCGTTACTGTTCATCCCGAGATGCAGCCAGATGGCGACACCTGTCGAGCCATCTACGGCGTGGATGTGATGCTGGACGATCAGTTTCAACCCAAGCTTCTAGAGGTTCGTCATATAACTGCTGCCTTCATGCCCTGCTGTTGACTCTCTCGCGGAAGAGCATATTGCATTGTTGTGCTAAATGCTGCTAAAAGCCAATTACGAATCATGGTTCCACATACTCTTGTTATTTTGTTTTCTTTATGATCATATGCAGGTAACATACTGCCCAGACTGTACCCGTGCGGTGACTTACGATATGAAGAGGGTTTTCCCAAGACCCAGTTCAGGAGGCAACGCAGAAGCGGATGAAGAATCCGAGTGGTTGCGACCCAAAAGCTTTTTCAATGATGTTTTTGGATGCCTCTTCCTTGGGGAAACCCGTAATGTGAGACGCCTGTGATGTGAGCCCTTCCATCTATGTATGTGCGCGATGTAAAACGTGTAAGGCAATACGAAAGGTCGATGTTAGAAATGTAACACTAAGTAGAGAAGACTCATTGAATGTTGACTTGTATGGAGCCCAAAGTGTTTCCGTCGTCCTACTAACGAATCGCCGCACCTTGTACGCGTTTGCATTCCACCAGCTACACCAAAGCCACACTCCACAGGCTCGTCGCCCCCACACTCCGCTTACGGTACGTATACGCTTTCCGAATCACCTGGGCAGCTGGAGGCAGTGCGGCTCGGTGACGCAAACTGTGGAGTACAGTAACTCCTCATAGTCCACTTATCAGCGCTCCAAACCGCACAGAAAACATCTTCACCTCTTCGGCCCATGAATGCAGACAGGTTGCACGATGACTACCCTGTTCCTTCCCACCCGGCCGCACCTGACTTTCCCCACGACAGCCACCCTGTGCTCCATATATGAGGACTTCCTGCTCGATATCTCAGCCATCATCTCTTATCAGTTCTTCGTCTCGAGACGTCAGCCTTCTACTCGTTTCCGAAGTCACTGAAATTTCCTCGGGCTTCCCAGCTTTCTCGAAACCGTATTCCTTTCGCCGTAAATCGTAAAGCGTTTTCTCTCTCATCGTTCTTCCCCATGGCTCACTGGAAACGAGCGGCTCTCTGCGTCCTCCTCGTGCTCGCCCTGTGCACGAGCGAGGCTCTCGCGGCGAAGAAGAAGCGGGCGAAACCCGCGAGCTCCGCGATCAAGATGCCGAGCATCGACAAGCTGCAGTTCGACGTCAACGAGGCGAACAAGCGAGTGGCGGAGGCCGCTGGCGAAATGGACGAAGCGAAGCGAATTGTCGACGAAGCCTTGGGCGCGAAGAGGGAGGCGGACCTCGAGGTGCGGAGACAGAAGCAGCGAATGGCGGAAGCTATTGCTGAGGCGGAAAGGGCGGAGGCGGAAGCCAGAGCGGCGGGATACGTCTTCTAAGGCTACGCGCTGAGTGGTGCAGATGTATACCATTTTCTGACGAGCATCGTGCGGCGAGCCTCGTGCAGCGAGCCATGTGTGAAAAGAGCCCTTTGCGACAGGATTTACGCCACACACCTCCCGAGAAGCCGCCGGTGGCGCTGACGGCTGCTGAAATGTCTTAGCTTTTCGCTTTGTTTTCTTATCCAATCAACCCTCACTAGCGTGGGAGGATATGCCTTCGTAGGTTGGGGAATAAGTGAAATAAAAGACGATTTCGACGGTTCACCTCTCCTATTCAATGCAACGTCCCAGTAAATCGCACTATACCATACAGCAGCGTATAACCTGCTCTGAAATGAGCTGCAGGGTTCTTCTCGATCCCGCACTGGTAAGTCTTGCTGTGGCCACGGTAAGCAGGGGCGAAAGAGAGTATACATTGACCAAGGATATACGAATGGAAGGTGTCAAAAGGTGGCTAGATGGTAAGATGGCTTACGTATCCCTATGTTCCCCCCATGGAACGCCTTCTGCCACTAATTTCTCCCACTCATACCTTCTCTAAAGTTATTTTCAACTAGAATGGCCGTTTCTTGGCCGTTTCAAACAAGTAAAACAGAAATATGACTTTAGAGCACATAACATAACAGATTTGGAATATTTGCAGAGGGATAAGCATATCGTATCGACATCAGTAGAATCCAGATATTAACGAGTATGATTTTGTCGTCCACTGCTGTTCTTTCCCGCGCGTTTTTCGAACTTTTCAAGGGGCTGGCGCTCCTCAGGCTGTGTCAGGCACACGATTCGACTATTTGTTCCGGACAGACAGTCCGTATCCAAGGGCTACGATGCATCTTCATGTGGCGTCATCAAATCTGTACCCTTGGTTGCAGCCAACCATATGTTTCTGCAACATATGTGTTCACACAAAAGCTGGAATCTGATCGTTATTTGAGCCGCAAGAAGTACGTTTCTCGCTCAATACCCTACCAAAACGTCTTGGATCGTTTTTTGAACCTTCTGACTGGTAAAGCATCTCACCCAACCGCAATTATACGTACCCGAGGGGCACGCCCTTAGTCATGCTTTGAGCTCCGCATGGATGTTGCACCTTGCTTGAGCACATTGGATCTGAGCCGTTTTGTGTAGGATGGGTGGTCTAGCCTGATTCTGGAACGGCACGCGTTTAGATGTCTAGGAGAGGATTTTACTTTGACCAAAAATCGCTCAGACATCCAGCATCGGCAACTGTTTTCTGTACACCCTCTCGTGAAATGTTTTCGTGAGCCGGTGAGCTTCCAGGAACTCTATTTCCGTGTTGGTTTTTGAGAAATTCAAAAGGCCACTCTATGTCCGGCCTCATTCAGCCTTTTGACGCCGCACGAAGGTGGCACAAGTTTGAGTCATAGCTTGGTTACGTAATACCAGAGCTTTAGTATACCGTCGCGGTTCAATATTAGTAACTACTGGTGACCTAGTAGGTCATGCCTTGTTATTGCTGAGTTCTCGCGCGCGCGACTACCTGACAGATAATGCACGTTGAACGTGCATCCGTTGAGCAATACGATGACGGCCGACGTGCCTGAATGTGCGGCTATTCCACTCACTGACCGGAAAGATGAAGCAGTCAATGACTCGTTGGAAGAGGGCCGTGAAGAAAGCAGCGTTAGTGACAGAAATATTGATACGAGTAGCAGCAATACCAATAGTAACAGCCGTAGCGATACTGATGGTAACACCAATCGTGATAGCCATAGCGGTAGCGATAGTTACAGCGACAGTGACAGCAGTAGCAGCAGCAGCGACGACGACGAGGCGACTTCCACCATAAATATTCGCGACACGGGGAAGGGAACGAGCTCGGGAAGCAACGTGTCGCCGAGAGCCGTGAGCTTGAGGGTTTTGAGGAACAGAATCGTTTACGCGGGGTCCTCGACTTCTGATATTTATGCCAAGGCGCTCTCGTTCATCCAAGGTACGCGTCGTACACTGCTGTCCGCGAGCTTCGCTTCAATCCATGGCTTTTCGAGCTACACTCTTACCAATTGCTCACCTGGCGTTTCTGATGGCAGTGGGTGAGTGGAGTCAACTAACCGTTGGTCTCTGCCAGGCGTACCTGAGGTTTCACCAGCTGCGGGTGAGCGGATCCAAGCCGGTGCTGATCAGCCGCATTCAGGAGCACGCCGAGTAAGTTTTTTCACGTTAAAAACAGTTTTTACAACCCCCCAAGCACACTAGTAAAAATAGGCATTGTCAGCGTGTGGAGTTTTCCAGGCTCGCGCCTTCCAAGCTTTATTGGCATTGACGACCCGTCAGCCGTCCATTTAGGTGTCTTTTGCTTTGACTCACCGGCCTCTTGCTCTCCGCAAGTCCATGGTCAAAGCATCCGATGCTTCTGGCTGTTTTCTTATGCGCGGGCGGGGTGGTTAGAACTTGTAGAATTGGAATTATTGAACGCTCCTCATCATGATTTCTAGATCTCGTTGTCAGCCTGTTTCTTCTTTTATCAGGATCAATGACGCCGCGTCAGCCATGTGCAAGTACCTGGCTCGCCTAGTCCATCTCGGTCAGCTTGCTTTGTTCTCGCTCTTTCGTTCTCGCTTGCTTTGCGTTGTCATCTCATCCCTCGCCAGGATCCACGACGTCAAGTCAGCTATGCGCAAGTACCCGCGCGAATCCTTCTCCATCCACTGCAAAGGTACTCCCCCGCTTTGGCCCTGCGATCCCCCTCCACCTCTCCTTTCCCCCTCCACCCCCCTCCCCCACACTCCTCCCCCCCACCTCTTCCCCCGCATCTTGTCAACGATTATAGCACTCGATTGATGTTAGGTACTCTCTAAAATCATAATGTCTGAATCGATGATATTTGACACGCGTTTCCCTCCGGCTCTGATGCTTCGCCTTACATGCCTCAGGTGACGTCTGTAGAAATGACGTCGTCCTCTTCAAGCAGTGCCTGTTCAAAGGGTGAGCTCCGCGTCCTGCCTCATTCCCGTCCTGTCTTTTTTCCCGCCCTTTCCCATGAGCCTCGTTCCATCCCTGGTTCTCCAGCTTTTGTTCATGCTGCCTCTCTCAGCGTTGGATTCCAGCCAGGCCTAACGACAGCTGTGTCTATGATGTCTTTTCCACCTGTATAATGGTGCATGCAGGCACAAGAAGGGCTGTACGGGGTGTCTGGAAGTGGCAGGGAGAGTGATCATAGAGAGCTACGGCGAACTGAAGCAGCAGCACACCTTCACTGTAAGCACTTTCTCGTCTGTCAGTGCTGAATTTTCTATGCAATGGTTCCAGTTTACGAGCTACCGAAGCTCAATAGTTGATCAATCCCACATCCGATGTTATTCAACCTGATAGGAGACTGATCACGGGCTCAAGGATACCGTTCGCCCTAGTAAGCTCTGCTCTTCGTGGGTTTTCATTTCAGGTGGAAGTGCTTTGGAGTGCCGGCTTGCAGCCATTGCCTCCACTGAAGCAACACATGTTGAAGGGGAGGAAGCTGTACGGATTCTCAACGCATCGCCAGGTGAGCTTGCCAGGTCCAGTGTCTTCAGGAAATAACACGCTTACTGCAACCCAGCCTTGGCCCGATGAGGAGGAGCAAGTTGCAGTCCAGCGGGGAGGCTAGCTGTTAGATCTTTTCCCTCCTAAACGCCTTGACAGTCCTTCGTCGTCTCTCGTCTGTGCTTGCGGCCATGGCCCAACGAGGACGAGAGCGTGGCAGTCCTTCCAAAGACGCGTGCGAGAGGGGACGCAGGCCGCAGTGTTCGAAGCGCCCACAAGGAGAAAAGCTTTTCTGGCTTATTCTCGTCACATCATGTGCTTCGAACATGATGTTCTCTCAGTGCTTCCAGCCTTGGCCTAATGACGAGGAGCAGCTTGCTGCCCTTTCAGAGTCGCTGACTTGCATCCTTATGACTGCCTTGGTCAATCTTTTTGTCGTCTCTCATTACCCGTTCTCCTCTGTGATTGCAGCCTTGGCCCAATGAGGACGAGCGAGTGGGTGTCGCTCCGGAGAAGCATGCGAGAGGCGAAGTAATTTTCCTGTTTATCCTCATTGTCTGTTGTCCTCTGTGCTCGCAGTCTTGGGCCAATGAGGAGGAGCGAGTAGCAGTCCTCGCCGAGAAGCATGCGAGGGGGGGCGCAGCACGCAGCGTCCGCAGCACCCGCAAGGAGAAGACCCGGGTAGAGAAACGCGTCGCAGCAAGGAAGGCAGCAGGAGAAGCAGCGGTAGATGCAGCCGCAAAGGCCCTGCAAGGCCTGACGATACGAAGCTTCCCTCAGACCAATAACGAGAATGCTGAGCAGGAAGAGAAGAGCCGAGAGAAAGTGAGACCAGCTCCACCTAGGCCCTTTTCTTGCGTGAAAAGCAAAACCGAATCCCCCTTGAGAAACCGGTCAGCCAATGTAGGTGCGCTCATGTGTGACTCACGAGACAGGGAAATATTGCGGCAGGAGAATGTACGCCACGGGAATGAGAAGGGACGGAATGAGAAGGATAGGGCGTTTGAAGCAGCGGCTGGCGATGGGAGGCGTGTGGAGGCTGGTAGGGGAGAGGTGAAAGGATGGAGTACAACCAGAGATAGAGACAAGAGATACGATAGAGATGACAGCAACAGACACAGCGACTCAGAGAGAGGCAGCGAGAGAAACGGCGACAGAGAAAGAGACAGAGACAGAGAGAGCGAGAGAAACAAAGACAGAGACAGAGAGAGGAACAACAACAGAGACAGGGACAAAGACAGAGAAAGAGATAGAGAGAGAAACAGCGACAGAGGCAGAGGCAGAGACAGAAACACCGACCGAGGTAGATACAGAGAAACGGACAGAGACAGAGACAAGGACGGTGAGACAAGGGACAGAGACAGAGACAGAGACAGAGACAGAGACAGAGACAGAGACAGAGACAGAGACAGAGACAGAGACAGAGACAGAGACAGAGACAGGGACAGAGACAGAGACAGAAACAGAGACAGTGCCAGAAGGAGCGACAGAGACAAAGACGGAGACAGTAACAGAGATAGATACGGAGACAGAAACAGAGGCAGAGGCAGAGACGACAGATACTTGAAGTATGTCAACTGCACAACCCCTCGTCAGCACCACCAGCAACAGCATCGCCAGCAACAGCATCACCAGCAGCAGCATCACCAGCAGCAGCATCACCAGCAGCAGGAACACCGCACTCAGCGTCAGCCACGGTATGCCGACATAAATGCGTTTGGAAGTCCGGAGCCCCGAGACAGAGACTACAGATCCGTGAATTATGTCAACTGTACGCCCCCTCGGCAGCAGCAGCAGCAGCTGCACACTCGGCTGGAACGCAGCACTCAGCAACAGCCACTGTATGCTGATATAGTGAAGGGAATCGGGCTTGGTAGTCCGGAGCTTCGAGACAGAGACTACCGATCCGTTGAGTATGTCAACTGCATGCCCCCTCGGCAGCATCATCAGCAGCAGCATTCTCAGCAACAGCAGTACCAGCAGCCACAGCTGTACCAACAGCCACAGCAGTACCAGCAACCGCAGCAGCAACAGCAGCCACAGCTGTACCAGCAGCAGCAGCAACCTCAGTACCAGCAGCAGCAGCAGCCACAGCTGTACCAGCAGCAGCAGCAGCCACAGCTGTACCAGCAGCAGCAGCAGCAACGCCAGTGGTCTCCATCGGCAGTTGTGGCAGGATCTTATTGCCAGAGTCACACTCCAGATTCTTATCCAAGCTCCCCGATTGTTGTGAGCCCCCTCAGAGCATCACCTTCAGCAGCTGTGGCAGCATCATACGCCTGGAGTCCCCCACCAGTTTCCTATCCAAGCTCCCCAGTTTATCTAATTCACACTACGGGTTCCTATGCACTCTCCCGGTTGTTGTGAGTCCCCTTGTACCATCACCTTTAGCAGCTGTGGCAACATCATGTTGCTGGAGTCACACACCAGGTTCCTATCCAAGCTCCCCGGTGTTCCAAACAGTTAACCTGGTTTAGGTTATCTCTCTAAACACTCTGGTTCTCCCGTAGAGCGACAACCCTCTTGTATGTTACTCCTGCCCAACCTTTCCTGAATCAGCAGGAATCGGCACATGCAGCAGCAGGGGATGAGCCACATGCGACAGATTGGCCACATGCATGCTCCAGCATATTGACTATTGACAAGCTTGGAATTTTGGAACTAGTCCGAGCAGGCAAGGCCTGGAAGCTTTAAACTAGAAAGGGCAATTCCACGAAGCAGAAAGAAGGGATGCTGATTGGGGTGAAACGGGCATGTCCACTGGAGTGGCCTGCCAATCGGCTGCTGCACCCATGTCTTGTGACTGCCACTACGACCATTAGTTGCATTGGTATGCTAGGCCCCTATATTCGTTTGAGGGCAAATTCCTACAGCCTCGTGTCAGACTAACCTCGCGTTAGACGAGAGGTTCCCTGTATTGGCTGCCTTGCGTCAGATAATGCAGCACGCGCTTGCGAATCGCTTGTGGTGCAAGAGCGATTTCGTCCAAACAAAGATTTGTCGCCACCAATGGTTTGTCGCCACGGCGATCTGCTGAAATGGTCAAGTTGCCGCGCGGGAAAGCACCTGAACCAGCCCGCAGAAAGCGACGAACTGCAGCGTGAATTCCGCCACGGGGTTGGCGAGCGCGGGGCCAGCGAGAACGGGGCCAGCGGGCGCGGGGCTGGCGAGCGTGGGGCCGGCGAGCGCGGGGCCAACGGGGGCGGGGCTGGCGAGCGCAGGGCCAGAAAGTGCGGGACCAGCGGGCGCGGGGCTGGCGAGCGCAGGGCCAGAAAGCGCGGGGCTGGCGTCTACTCACTGCTGGCTGCTACGGTCGGCTGGCGGCTACGGGCGGCCAGCGGCTACAGGCTGCTGGTGGCTACGGGCAGCACGAGGCGACGGGCGGCCAGCGGCAACTAGGAACGGGCGGCTAGCGACGGGTGGCTAGGGCTAGGACAAAGGCGGAAGCGCGGGTGGGCGGGGAGGACCTAACCTAGTGCATGATACCATCTCAGAGTTAGCAAGTCAACTAGAATGACGAGAAGGAGCTTGTCTCCTTTACAGCAAAACTCCTCTTCGAAGCGTATCACAATCTGTAAATTTCATGTTCCTAAATAAAAATTAAATATATTCATTTCAACTGGTTTTCTGATCTCAACTTTTTACACGGAGTTCGGACATTTCAGATGCATATACCGAACAAAGAAATGGTATGATAATTTAAGTTATAGGAGCATGCGCCTCTTGGTCTGATAACGAGGGAATTACAACTAAGGGGGGAGGTTCCACGAACCGTAGCGCATGCCAAGGGGGGATGCATCTTATGCCCTGTCACACTGGCTGCCAAAGGCCGTCAGGTGATGGGTGGCGATTGATGCCCACCACGGCAGCATAGCAGCATATGGATGTGTATGCATTCAATGCCCATAGCTAGCCCATATGACGTTATTGTCAAATGTAACTTAGGTCGTTACTGTAGACTATACTGGATTGTGCCTTAGAGGGTACAACACCCTAGTCTATATATCCTTGTACACACACATTCTAGTTCAATGCTTTTCTTTCTGATATGGTATCATAGTAGGTTAGATCCCCCCCTAGCCCGTTCACGCTTCCGCCCCTACGTTCCTAGCCGGCCCCCTGGCCGTCGCGCTCGTCCCTAGCCGGCCCCCTGGCCGTTCGCGCCCGTCCCTAGCCAGTCCCCCTGGCCGTTTGCGCTCGTCCCTAGCCGGCCCCCTGGTCGTTCGCACCTGTCCCTAGCCGGCCCCCTGGCCGTCGCGCTCGTCCCTAGCCGCCCCCCTGGTCGTCGCGCCCGTCTCTAGCTGCCCCCCTGGCCGTCGCGCCCGCTCCTAGCCGGCCCCCTGACCGTCGCGATCGCTCCTAACCGGCCCCCTGACCGTCGCGATCGCTCCTAGCCGGCCCCCTGACCGTCGCGCCCGTCCCTAGCTGACCCCTGACCGTTCGCGCCCTCCCCTAGCTGGCCCCCTGGCTGTCGCGCTCGCCCTTAGCCGGCCCCCTAGCCGTCGCGCCCGTCTCTTGCTGGCCCCCTGGCCGTCGCGCCCGCTCCAGGCCGGCCCCCTGCCCGTCGCGATCGCTCCTAGCCGGCCCCCCTGACCGTCGTGCTCGCCCCTAGCCAGCCCCCTGGCCGTTCGCACCTGTCCCTAGCCGGCCCCCTGGCCGTTCGCGCCCGTCCCTAGCCGGCCCCCTGGCCGTCGAGCCCCTCCTAGCCGGCGCCCTGGCCGTTTCGCGCCCACTCCTCGCAGGCCCCCTGGCCGTTTGAGCCCGCCCCTAGCCGTCGCGGCTGCTCCTAGCCGCCGTCGCGGCCGCTTCCCGCCGTCCCTCGGCCGCCCCTAGTCGTCCCGGCCGCCCCTCGCCGTCGCAGCCGCCCCTAGCCGCCGCCGCTGCCGTCTCCAGCCGCCTCACGGTCGCCCGTGCCGTCGCGGCCGCCCCTCGCCGCCGTCGCAGCTGTTCCTAGCCGCCGTCGCGGCTGTCCCTGGCCGCCGTAGCGGCTGTCCCTTGCTGCCGTTGCGGCTGTCCCTGGCCGCCGTTGCCGTGTCTAGTTGCCTCCCGCCGGCCGGCCCTGCATTCGCGCCGTCGCCGGCCCGTCGCTGCCTCGGGTTCGGCCCGTTCCTTCCCGATCAGCACCGCCCCCCGAACCCCCCCCCCCCCGGTACCGTACTGCATCACTTTGCACCGCACTGCACCGCTTTGTACCGCACTGCATCGCATTGCACCGCACTGTACCGCACTGTACCGCACTGCACCGCTTTGTACCGCACTGCACCGCACTGTACCGCACTGTACCACACTGCACCGCACTACACAGCTCTGCACCGCACTGCACAGCACTGCACCGCACTGTCCTACTCTACACTGCCCTCTATTGTCACTCATGGCGAAGGTGCTTTGCTTTGACGCTGAGGGCCAGCAGATTGAGTTTGATGCGTGGCTTGCTGACCTCCGTCGCCATCTCACTGGTCAGCGGCAGGATGGCCACTCGCTGTCTGCCCATCTTGATGGTACCCTCCCCTGCCCTGACCCCCCCGCTGCACTGTCTCCTGACCCCTCGTCCGCTGAGCGTGAGTCCGCTGCAGCCGCTGCCCTTGCTCGTTCTGTCTGGCTGTCCCGTGACGCTGTTGCACAGCTTGCTATTAGCAATGCCCTCCCCCTGTCCGAGCGACCTCACTTCAGGTCTATCACCACTGCCCAGGCTTTCCTAGATACTGTTGTCCAGCGCTATTCCACCTCGCCTGCAGCCTCGGTCGTTCGTCTGATCCTCCCCATGCTCTTTCCTGACCTTGCGTCGTTCCCCACTGTCGCCGACCTGGCCGCTCACCTGCGCACCATAGACGAGACCTGGCATGCTGCCTGCACTGACACACAGCTTCTAGCCCACCAGCCGCCCCTCACCTCTACTCTCTACCTGCTAGCCACCTGCCTCCCTGACCGTCTTGCCACTGCCCGTGACCGCTTTCTTAGCGTCCACCCCGCAGACCTTACCCTCACTGACTTTGTTGACACCCTGTCTGCGATAGAGGCCCGCCACCGCTCTTTCGCTCAGACCAGCGGTACTGGGCCGGTCCCTATCTTTCAGGGTTGTGCCCCCGCTCAATGCACCTTCTCCGACGGTTCTGCTACTGTGGCTGAGACTGCCGCTGCCGCACAAGTTCGTCCGGGGAAGGGTCGCCGCCCCAAGGCTGGACGTGGCGACGGGGGTGGGGGTGCGGGTGTAGGTGGTGCTGGAGTTGGGTCACCTAGTGGTGGTGCTGATGTGGGGACCCTGACAAGTGCAGCCGAGCAGCCGTCTAAGTGGTCGCCGGTGTTGCAGCCGGACCCGCGCCAGCCGCAGCCGCCGCAGCTGCAGCCGTCGCCGCAGCCGCAGCAGTCGTAGCAGCAGCAGAGGCGGACGAGTCGTCTTCCGCCTGGGTGGCCCGGCGCTGGTGGCAGCGCTGGACGTGGTGGTGGTGCGCATGGTGGGCTGCCGAGTGGTGGTTCGGGTGCCGCGCACTGTCAGTACCTGCTTCAGACCGGTCCTCGCCATGGCTTTGTTTGCGGTAAGATCGGTCATACCTCCGTCCGCTGTTTCCGTCGCTTGGACGACCTGTTTTGTCAGCGTTTCGGCCCGTCGCTCGAGCTCCCAGACTGGCACAGCTTGCTTCATCGTAGGGTTCAGATTTTTTATCTGGACATGGATGAGATTGTTGCTGCTCTGCATGTGATGTATGCTGATGACTCTAGTGTGCTTCCATCTTATTACCCCTTGTTGCCTAGTGTAGGTGTGCCTTCCTTAGACTCCCCTGCTGCGTCAAGCGTAGGATCCCTTGCTTTGTTTAGCCTTAGTGTTGGGTTGGGACCCCCCCTCAGGTGGCTGCGTCTACCCAGGTTGCTGCTGCCTGCTCCTGTCGGTCAATCACCCACCCGACTCTCCTGTGGAACCACCGTCTAGGTCACCCTGCGCTCCCGCGTCTGCATCACATGTTACAGCACGGTCTCGTCCTAGGCCTCCGTGGGTCGTTCTCTGAGTTTCCCTCCTCCCCTGCCCCACCTTGCACGCCTTGTGTCGAGGGCCGGCTTCGCCGTGCTCCTCACTCCTCCTCATTTCCCCCTACCGCCGCACCTGTCACAGGATTGAATGTGTCGAGGAAAGGTTCTACTATCGATCAGTACAAGGTGCTTTTATACTTCCAAAGTACATCAGGTAACCAGGTTTATCTTATCCTAAGGGAATAGACCCTTCTAGAATATAGAATCACCCTGCGTATAGCCATGCAAGGCTATTGGCTTTAAGGGATTACGGCAGGATTACGCTAGATAGAGCACACCAATACATCCCAAGCCTGGTCGGTGATGTAATCATAATAGCAGGATAAACCGAAGGTTTATGGAAAATGGAGAATAGGAAATCAAATGAGATGAGATAAAAAGAGGAATGAAACGGAAAGGAAATAGAGAAAGGAACAAGTGGTGTAACGAGGTCGTACTCTCACACTTCCCCCCCTCAAAGCTGGGTGGTAGAAGTAACACCCTGCTTGACAAGGTAGTCATACAGAAGACGACGGGCGTTACCCATGTCGGACTCAGGTACCCAGCTGTCCTCAGAAGGATCATAACCCTTCCAACGAATGAGAAGCTCCACGGTGCCATTCCGACAACGGCGGTGTGCAAGCACAGACTCGACCTCGTACTCGGGTTCATTCTGGACGAGGACGGGCGGCGGCGGCGGTGGTTGGCGTCCGACGAAGATCATGTTCGGATCCCGATAGGGCTTCAAAAGTTGGACATGGAAGGCATTGTGAATCTTCCAGGCAGCTGGTAGGCGTAAGCAGAAGGTAACAGGAGTGACCTGTGCTTCAACGAGAAAAGGCCCGCAGAAGCGAGGTCGCAGTTTGGATGGGAGATGGCTGATGTCAAGATTGCGTGTGTCGAGTAGGACTTGATCTCCCACGGTGATTGTGTGGTCTGTGCGGTGGCGATCGGCCTGGCGCTTCTGTTGTTGTTGTATGTCGAGAAGGCGCTTGTGGGTCCGATCCCAAAGTTTGTGCATGGTCGTGATGAAATCATGAGCAGGTTGGACTGTGGCTGGTATGGTTGGCTGTTGAGGTGTGAGTGGGTGGTGTCCGTAACAGAGAAAGAACGGCGTCTGTCTAGTAGCGGCGTGAGTAGCGTTGTTGTAGGCAAACTCCAGGACAGGCAGATGCAAGTCCCATTTGGAGATTTCGTCCTTGCAGGCTGCGCAGAGGAGTTGTTCCACAATTTGGTTGAGGCGCTCGGTCTGTCCATTTGTCTGCGGATGGTAGGCGGATAACATGGCGAGTTTGGTTCCGAGTAGAGACATCAGTTCTTTCCAGAATTTACTGGTGAAGTTAGGGTCTCGGTTAGAAATGAGTGTTGTTGGAATGCCATGTTGTGAGATGATGTAACGAACAAAGAGTTGTGCTGTCTCCTCGGTGCGTGCTGTCGTGTGTGTCGGGATGAAGTGTCACATTTTGGAGAACTTGTCAATGACGACGAGGATCGCGTCATGACCACTTGTGGTAGTTGGTAGCGCGGTGATGAAGTCTAGGCTGACCACTTGCCATGGTTGTTCTGGGACAGGAAGTGGCTGTAGTAGACCCGCCTTCTTCTGCTTGCTGCTCTTCATCCGCTAACATGTAGTGCACGAGGTGACGAATTTCTGGACGTCATCTGCCATGTGGGGCCAGTAGTAGTTTTTGGCGATACCGGTGAGCGTCTTGTTGCTACCGAAGTGTCCCGCATATAGGACGTCGTGGTATTCTTCGAGTAGTAACTGGCGCAATGGAGGGTAATTAGGTACCCATATCTTCGTTGATCCTTTCCGGTACGCGATGTCGTTGTCCCACTGTAGCAGATGTCGCTTTTCTGCCAAGGGAATTTCGGGGTCGATGTTGTACCCGTGTGTGAAGAGTCCCTTGAGGAGTGGATTCATCCCTTCAACTTGGATAGCGGCAACGTGTGCAGGCCGGCTAAGCGCATCTGCTTTGTTTTTATGGCTAGGCTTGTACACGATGTCGTAGTGGAAGTGCGTCTCGAGGAAGTCGATCCACCGAACTTGTTGCCTGGAGAGGCTTGGTTGCGTCTTCAAATATTTTAGGCTGTAATGGTCGGTGTAGACTGTCGTCTTGCGTCCTTCGAGATAGCATCTCCACGTTTTGAAGGTGATGATGATAGCAGGGCCTCCTTGTCGTGTATCGGGTAGTTTAGTTCTGCCCCGTGTAGTTTCTTGCTGAGGTAGGCGATTGGTTGTAGTCCATTCCCCTGGTCTTGCATCAAGACTGCTCCCACTGCCTGATCGCTGGCGTCAGCTTCGATGACGTAGTCGCGTTCGGGGTCTGGCAAGATGAGTACGGGTGCGGACGTGAGTGCTTGCTTCAGCTTCTCCATGGCTTCCTGGTGCTTCGGTTCCCATTTATAGGGCGTGTTCTTTTTTAGCAGATTCGTGACTGGCGTGGCGATTTTCGCGTATTGCGGCACGAACCTGTTGTAGTAGTTAGCGAAGCCAAGGAACTGCTGTAACTCCTTCACATTCTCGGGTTTCTTCCACGCACGCACGGTTTCGATTTTCTTGGGGTCGACGTGAACTCCTTGAGCGCTTACGATATGTCTGAGAAATTGGACTTTCTCAAGGGCGAAGGCGCTCTTGGATAATTTGACGTAGAAGCGTTCTCGTCGAAGAATCTCGAAGACGCGTCGTAAGTGTTCGACGTGTTGTTGCATGTCGCGCGAGTAGACGAGAATGTCGTCCAAGTACACCACCACGCATTCGTCAAAGAGTGGGCGTAGGATGTGATTCATTTCTGCTTGGAACGTTGCAGGTGCGTTGGTGAGTCCGAACGGCATCACTAGATACTCGTACGATCCGTATCGGGTTCGGAAGGCCGTTTTGTGAACGGAATCGTCCGCCATTCGTATCTGCCAGTATCCGGACCGCAGATCTAGTTTTGAAAATACCGTGGCTCCCCGAAGCTGGTCGAGCAGATCATGGATTTGTGGAATCGGGTACTTGTTTTTGATGGTCTGCTTGTTGAGAGCTCGGTAGTCAATGCACATGCGTAGGCTTCCGTCCGGTTTAGTTGTGAAGAGAACTGGGGCACAATATGGTGAAGTGGATGGTCGGATGAGTCCTTTGGCGAGGAGATACTTGATTTGCTTTTTCATGTCGGCTAGCTCTGTGGGGCTGAGCCGATATGGTGCTCAGAAGGTCGGCTTCGAACCTGGTTCCTCCACGATCTCATGTTGGTGCGTTCGGTATGGCGGTAGCTCGTCCGGGAGGTCGTCGGGAAGAATGTCTTGGAACTCCTTCTGTAAGTCCTTGATTTTTCCTGGAGTTTCCGAGGCCTTCTCTCCGTCATTCTCCATCTTTGTTGCTATCGCCAGGAATCCGGTGTTGGTTCGCTTGACGTCCTTCTCAAATCTGGCGAGTGTCTCCACTGGGATATCTCCTGTATCGTCCCAGTTGGGTAGCTGGACTCTTCTTCCTTCGTTATAGATACTTGCGGTGCGGTTTACCCAGTTGATTTCGGGGTTGAATCGTTTTAGGAAGTCTCGCCCGAAGATCAAGTCAAGCCCTTTTATGTTGGTGATGGGGAGTGTAGATTTCCAGCGCAGTGGCCCAATTTGTAGGTGTAGCACTGCTTCGTCGTATACTGGTAACTTGCTGCCGTCCACCATCGTTGCAGAAAATGCTGATGGCTTGTACTCTTCTCGAAGTCGGTCGATGGTTGCCTTGTCGCATACAGTGTGCGATGCTCCGCTGTCCACGAGTGCTTGGAGGCGTCGTCCTTTGCAGATGACCTCGAGCACGAGGGGCAGGCGTTGCTCGGAGTACCCAAAGATAGTTTCATTAATTGGGTCATAGGGTACATCCCAATATTCGTTGCTTCCTACTCCTGAGCTGGCAGCTGGCCGAGGCTGCTTGGAGAAAGGCTCTTCTCCAGGGCCAGGAGTTTTCGTTACAACTGTTCGTGTCGTTGACGAAGTTGCCGAGGTGGATGCATCCGAAGAAGGAGTTCGGGGTTTTTGCAACTTCTTGTAGACCCCCAGCTTCCTTTTGAGCTGCTTTAGCTCCACTGACGTCTTCCCTGGGGAACGGGTAGTCGCTGTGGGCTGGTGTCGGGAGAGGACGTTGACTCCGTGGAAAGGTCGGCTTCTTTCCACACTCCTTAATTTGGTCCCCAAGTTCTCCGGTACCGGTATGATCTCCACAATTTTCTGCTTCTTCTGGAGTCCATCCCGTAATTTCTCCAAGGCTCTAGCCCCTCAAGAATTACAAGTTTTCATTAAGCATCTTTATAGGATAGCTTTAACGAATCCTTATAATTTCTTGGGTCTTCAAGGAGTTTCCCCGTCTCGGCAGAGTCCTTTTTCGCAGAGTTAGATTTTTTCTCGGCGAATTCCTTTGGCAAAGACTGGTCGTGGGGTGGAGATTTTTCCCCATCATTTTCTCCTGTTCGCGTCGAATCAGCTGCGTCGAAGTAGATTTTCCCGGAATTCCGCGGCCGCTTTCGGATCTTTTCTTTTTTGCCAGCTAGATCCGCAATTACTGGCGAATCCCGGTTTTTGGCTTTTGATTGGCCGAAGGATTTCCGCCACTGTTGCGTGCCCGATACTCAGCGCGTGCGGCTTTCATTTTGTTGCAGTCGAAGATTCGATGATCCGGCACCCCGCAAAAATCACACGTGAAGTTGGTGTTTTTCGGACGTGGCCGCCCTTCGAATCTGTCGACTTCCATCGGGTCGACGAACGTGGTGTGAGCCGAGCGGTTGCCCTGTCGCGTACTGCCGACGTGCGTTCGTCGTGTCCCGGCGTTGACCATGTCGAAGCGTTCCGCGGCCGATACGACGTCACTACAGCTCGCATAATTCGTCGCTGCTACCTGTCGTTTGACTTCGGTCTTCAGCCCGGCGAGGTAGGACTGTACATTTTCCCCTTCGGTCAGATCGGGAATTCGGTTATAAAATTCCTCCATCTGCTGCGTGTACTGCGCTACATTCCCGAACTGTCGATGGCGATGATTTTTTTCTCGGGCAAGGAAAACCGAATTTATCGGCTCGAAACGTTTCAGCAGGTCGGTGCGGAACTGCTGCCATGTGGCTTCGCCGTGGATGAAGGTGCTGTTACCGCCGGTCCACTCGAGTGCCGGTCCTCGCATCAGCGTCGCTGCGAGTCGTACGCGTCGTCCGTCACAGACTGGCGAGCTCCATCCGACGGTTGCGAAGTAGATCTCCATGCCAGCGATGCATCTGCGGACGTCAGAGTTTCGATCGCTCGGATCGAACGGCTCATATGGGCGCGGTTTCGGAGCCTGGAGAAACTGCTGCGACTGCTGCGTCGTCGCCGTTGTCGTTTCATGTTGCGCTCCAGCGAGTCGAGTTACTCGCTCGAACTCGTTTTGCCACGCTTTGCGATCCGCTCGCATCTCCTCCTGAAGGGCTGCAATGCGCGCGAAGGGCTGCTGGGTAACTTCGACGTTGTCTAAGTTTGCCATCCTGTTCAAAATACGCGCGGGGGGGGTAATTCGAAAAAACGCGGAGCTGGTGCTTACCAGAATCAGCGTCGAATCGGTCGCCCCCGGCGGTTTTTCGAGGCAGGTTTTCCCGCTGCTGCTGCTTCCTTGAGCGCGGCGGAGTGAGAAAATCTCTGATACGAAGTGTCACAGGATCGAATGTGTCGAGGAAAGGTTCTACTATCAATCAGTAAAATGCGCTTTTATACTTCCATAGTACATCAGGTAACCAGGTTTATCTTATCCTAAGGGAATAGACCCTTCAGAATATAGAATCACCCTGCGTATAGCCACGCGAGGCTATTGGCTTTAAGGGATTACGACAGGATTACGCTAGATAGAGCGCACCAGTACATCCCAAGCCTGGTCAGTTATATAATCATAATAGCAAGATAAACCAAAGGTTTATGGAAAATGGAGAATAGGAAATCAAATGAGATGAGATAAAAAGAGGAATGAAACGGAAAGGAAATAGAGGAAGGAACAAGTGGTGTAACGGGGTCGTACTCTCACAGCACCGCTACAGACTCTGCACATGGACGTCTGGGGCCCCGCCCCCGTCCATGGGCCGCGTCGAGAGCACTACTTCCTAGTGCTTGTCGACGACTACACGCGCTACACCACTGTGTTCCCCCTGGAGCGGAAGGCCGACGTGCCTGACGTTCTTATCCCGTGGCTTGTCGCTGCGCGTGTCCGTCGCGGTCTCCCTGTCTTGCGCCTCCACTCCGACCGTGGTGGCGAGTTTGCCTCTGGTGCCCTTGGTCGTTTCTGTCGTGCGGAGGGCATCACTCAGACGTTCACCTTGCCGGACTCCCCGTAGCAGAATGGGGTCGCTGAGCGACGCATCGGTTTGGTCATGGAGGTGGCTCGCACCTCCATGATCCATGCCGGTGCACCCCATTTTCTGTGGCCGTTCGCCATTCGCTACGCCGCTTACCAGCTTAACCTGTGGCCGCACCCCCAGCAGCCTCAGGTTTTGCCTACCCTCCTTTGGTCTGGGTCACTTGGTGACGCGTCTGTGTTCCACGTCTGGGGCTGTCTTGCTCACATTCGTGCCTCTGGCACGGACAAGCTCACTGTCCCCTTCCCTGTGTCTTCCTCGGCTTCCCCCTTGATGCGTCTGACTGGCACTTCTACCACCCGCTGTCTCACAGGTTCTTTCACTCCCGTGACGTCACCTTTGACGAGTCCGTCTCCTTCTTCCGCCGCTTTCCCCACCGAGGTCCCCCAGTTAACCCCCCCCTGTTCCTGGTCGCCCCTTCCCCGGTCGTCCCCGCCCCTCCTCCTCCCCCTCCCCGTCCTGCCCCCTCTGGTGTGTCCCACGTTACCCCACTTACGTCGGTTGTACCGGTTGAGAAGTCTACTGACTCTGGTAGTCCTGCAGCGCTGTCCTCGCCTCCTGCTCCTTATCAGGTGTCTCCTCCTCCGCCGCCTCCGCAGCCACAGTCGCCACCGCAGTCGCAGCCGTCGTCACCGCCGCCGCCATCGCCGCAGCCGTCGTTGCAACCGCCGCCGCCGCAGCAGTTGGTTGCCTCTGGGGGTGCTGGAGTTGGGGTGGGTACTAGTCCTGGGACTCCAGTCGTGGCTTGTCCCGGCGGGCCTGGGGGTGGTACACTCGGGCCAGAATGGAGAACCACCCGCTCGCTCCTTCGCGCTCACGGACGAATCTCGGAGATGCACCTCTGTGCCAAGCTCCATGCTGAACAACAGGAGATGGACCTGTTTGAAGAAAGGCAACCAAGGAAATAGCAACCATTAGTCTTCTACACTCAACGAAGGAACGACAACAACTACAACCGACGTGGCAAACAAGATCAACGCGACAACAGAGGACTCACCATTGTGCCGCCGTTCTGCCACAACTGCCAAACATCCGGACACTCCAAAGCACACGTCCCCGAACTTATCGTCCAGTAGACCCACAAGTCGCTTCCACTCAAGAAAGTCCGCCGAGGGGCTCTTCCACATCTGCACAAAATACACCGAATATCATCAACTACATGGTACACATCGACAACTGCGCACCCGGATCACCGCCAACTTACGCTCCCGATGAAGAACTGTCGCCGCCGCTACAGTCGCCAACTCCGAACCCACCGGACGCAACACTTGGTTCTTGGACTGCTGTTGCGGCCAACACATGTGTTCTTCCTGGCATTTCGTGCAACGAGAACGACGTCTGAACCGAGACGTCATCATCACCGTCGCCAACAACGAGAACCTGAAGACAAACAGACAAGGAGTGGTTCAGTTACAATCCATGGAGACAAACGTTATACTACAACTCAACAAGGTCCTCATCGTCAACAACTTGGGATACAAGTTACTAAGCGTCAGCCAGTTAATGGCAAAAGGAATTCACCTGGAGTGCGACTCGGACTCCAACGAATTTCGCCTATACCACGGGAAGGGCGGTCTCTTCATCGGCCGCGCTCTACTGAAGTCCGGCGTCTTCGTGTTGGACTTCGTCCCCGACCGCGGTACCGCCGATAGCGATGGCATCGTGTCATTCGCCGCATGGACACACCCACCGGACCTTGACCCCGACTTCAACCAAGATGGATACTGGTACTCCAACACCATACCTGCAGCAGAGAGAACACGGGCGTTAGCAGTCATTCGACAAGAAAGACAAGTACCGGCAAGCGTCTCTTCATCGACATCACCTGAAATCACAGCAGCAGGACCCAGCAGAGTATCACCACCAGCAATCCGAGGACCGCCAACCGAAGCAGATCAACTCATGCCCACCACACGCAAAGTCTGCCGAAGTCCCGCCACCGTCGTCGCGTTCTTCTCCAACACCGACATGTATCACCGATCGCCCGGCCATCGAGCTCCCGACGACATCTGGCATCAACGCCTTGGGCATCCTGCAAATAGCACAGTACTACAAACCATCCAAGCCGAAGTGTTAGAACGAAACGCTCTCCTTACAACAAGCGGACAGGAACTTCGACGACCTCGCGCACGGTGCTTCACATGCCCCGAAGCAGATCTTCAACACCAACCTTTTCCGTCACATCACAATCCAAGCGCACCTGCATACGCACCGATGGAAAAGGTTTACAGCGACATCTTAAACATGCCTCGAGACGACACTGAAGCCGACTTCAAGTACGTTATAACGTTCATCGATGCAGCAACAAGATATGTTTGGCACTACAACCTCAAGACGAGAGACCAAGCCTTCGAAGCCTTCAAGACGTGGCTTCCCATCGCTGAACGAGAATCAGGAACGAAGCTCAAAAGCTTCCAGTCAGACGGCGCACTGGAATACCAGTCACAACGCTTCAGGACCTACTTGGCGGAAAGAGGAATCAGACGCTTGGTGTCTCTGCCCTACGCTCACCAGCAACAGGGGGTCGCAGAACGAATGAACCGGACCTTGCAGACGACGATGCGAAAGCTGCTCCTGGGGATGAGACTGCCCAACACACTGTGGCCAGACGCGATGACACATGCAGTTCACCTGCACAATCCGTTGTCATCATCATCGCTTCCCAACAACGCATCACCGCACCTGCTGTGGACACGAAAAAGGGGCAGCACAAAATTACTTCGATTTTTCGGCTGCATGGTACAGTACAGTCCCCACACAGCCCGAGCAGGACGCTTCACTCAACGAGCACGGCGGGGACTACACCTCGGCATCACCAAACATTTTCACGCATGGAAAATCCTCGACATACAAGACAAAAATACAGTGGCATCACGTGATGTTATCTTCTACGAGCGACTGACGCTGCAGCATTACCTGGACAACATTGCCAACGCACACGACCCCACCGACGGCCTCGCGGGCCTTCGTTCCTTCGCCGACCGTGCTGCCGAGGCTGACGCCGCAGAAGAAGACGTACCTGGAGCCTCGGAAGCTGCCGGACCACTCCTTTTCTGTTCCGTACCTGTTCCACTCGACGAAGACAATCCTCTCGATAGCAACAACCTCGACACCCTCTACCACTTCGCTGACCAAGGTTACGCTACACCTCACCCGGTCGACACGAATATCTCAGAACGCATCGGCCCCAACTTCTTACCTGATCCAGAAGATGGTGACGAAGCAGCCTATTCCGGGAATGAAAATTCCCCTCGACACACACCCACGGGACTACAAATCCTCGGCTTATGGGACTCCATCCAGCACCCGCCGCCGCCATCTCCGCGCGAGCCAACGACTCTGTCGCAGGCTCTGGGGGGGGAACATAAGGCGAAATGGAAGGAGGCAATGGAAAAGGAACTGAAAGCTCTGCAAGACTGAAACACATGGAAGCTGGTACCTGCAACGAACGTCAACGGGAAGAACGTTCTCTCGGGAAAATGGGTGTGCCGCATCAAGACCAATGCGGACGGCTCCATCGAACGATTCAAGGTTCGCTGGGTCGTACGAGGATTTGATCAACGATACGGAACCGACTACACAGAAACATTCGCCCCAGTCTCTCGTCACACCTCCTTGCGCATCCTACTCGCCGTCGCGGCCACAAAGAAACTACCACTGCGCCAGATCGACGTCGCAAATGCCTTCCTGTACGCACCTGTGGACGCCGAAATCTTCGTCGAGCAGCCCCACGGATTCATCGACGACCCCACAAAAGTATGCCAGCTGATAAAATCCCTCTACGGGATCAAGCAAGCCCCGCGGCTCTAGCAGCAGCATCTTCACGGTCGCCTCGTCAGAATCGGATTCCTACAGCTGCCACATGACCAAGGCATGTACTGACTGCAGAAGGGAAGAGAGTATATCCTACTCATCGTTTACGTCGACGACCTGCTCTACATCGGTTCCACTACCGACATCGCCACCTGGTTCGAAGGGGAGCTGAAAGGGGACTTGACACTCACGGTGTCCGACACAGTGACCCAGTACCTGGGTCTGAATGTCGTCGAAGACAACTCGGCGTTCTACCTATACGCTGGAAAGTACGCAGACGTTGTCGCAAAGAAGTTCGGACTAACATCGACTACAGTCGCGACTCCCTACCGCTACGGGAACAACAACGACACCTCCGAAAAACTCCCCGCGAAGCAAATCCGGGAGTATCAGCAGAAGCTCGGCTGCCTACTATTCGCAGCAGTAACCTGCCGACCTGACCTATCCTACAGCGCAAGCCAGCTGGCGACGCATCTGAAGCAGCCGGAACAAGAAGATCCCGAAGAACTAAACCGGGCACTACTCTACTTCGTCTCTACGCTGACGACCGGAGTTACCTACAACAAAGTAACAACACTATCCGTACAACTACTCGGATACGTCGACGCCGACCACGCGGGGGACAAGGAAAATCGACGATCGAGAACGGGCTACATCTACCGACTAGAACCTATCGGGACTATCTTCTGGCAGTCGAGCAAACAGGAACTAATCGCACTATCTTCGGCTGAAGCAGAATACATCGCCCTCTGTACTGCGACCAAGGAAGGACTCTACCTACGAGAGTTGCTCGAGGAAGCGAAGATCGCGACCCTGCCCGTCTTCTCACTCCTCTGCGACAACCAATCTGCGATCAAAATCGCGAACAAGGACGGCTTCGCCAACCGAACCAAGCACATTGCCCTGCGGTACTTTTTCGTCAAAGATGAAATCGCGAAGGGGAGACTTCAACTCAGTTACTGCCCTACGACCAGGGCTCAAATTAGCCGGGTAAAATGCCCTGATTGCCCTGATTTTTCAGGGCATTTTTTCATTTGGTCTTAAAAATCAGACTTACGAAATTTATTACCCTGATCCAAAAAGTGTTACGAAAATATTACCCTGCCGAAACTAGGGTTGCGGGGCCCCGAACCCTGACCCTTCAGGGCGTCCTGAAAACTACCCTGGTATCGAAACTCCGAGATTCCGACTAAGTCCTTGGCGGCCAGAAACATTTCCCCCAAAACACCCTGCAACCAAAAATTTCGACGAAGTCCCTGGCAGCCAGAGTCATTCCTCCCACCCCACGCACCATGCAAGCCAGCAATTTCGGCTAAGTCATAGCCAGAGTCATAGCTCCCTCACCCCCTCGCAACCCAGAAATGGCTAAGTCCCCCACAAGAGACATGCCTCCCAACCACACCCCCGCTATTTTTTTATTTTTTTTTTTCGCTAAGTCCTCCACACCACAGCAAGACACGTCACGTCGTATACGCCCTTCTGTTCTGACACCCAACCAATCACGAGCAGATGGTTTTTTTCCCGCCCCTCTGCCGCCCATGTAAATCTGATTCCCCTCTCGCGCCCCAGAATCGTTTTCCGTCCCATCCCATCCCCCAATCTCCCCCAGCACGCGCAAATCCGCTACACCCTTCTTTCCACACCTCAGTGCAGCCCACTTCATTCATGTAAAATGTTCCTTAAATGGCCAAGGCTAGAAAGGGTGCAAAGAGTTCTACACTTGAAGCAAAGACTTCGAATTTTTTTACCCTGCCAAATCAGACTTAGAATTTTTTTAGCTCTGACCGTCAGGGCATTTTTTTTTTCCTACTCTGATCTCAAAGAGTGGCCTAAAACCAATTTTGGGCCCTGCCTACGACAGAAATGGCCGCAGACTACCTGACGAAGAAACTGGCGAAGGCAAAGTTCGATTACTGCATGCTGCTGACTGGGCAGACAAACGTCACCGGATCTGAACACATCAGCACTCCAGAAACGAAGGGGAGTGTTGGAAATACCTCAAGGACTTAAGCGTTTCTGAAGTGTAACACCACACTCGAGGAAGATCGTAACGGGTACGCGAGTCAACGGAGGTTACACGAGGGGATGGACAAACAACATGAAAGGACTCGAAGGGTTGCAACTGGAGGTTGCGACTGACAGTTACAACTGCAAAGATGGTAACCGAAGCGACAATCGAGTCGCTGTGCGACTCGATAACCGCCCTTTTTTCAACTGTATTCTACAACTGCTTTACTTTCCTACTTTCTATATATTGCTGTATGCTTGTTCTTTTAATCAATCACTTGTTCTCATGTACCGTACTAGTACAAGGGTTCAATTACCTCAACTTCAGCTGCACTACTCAAGTCTTTTACAACTGGGACTTAGTCTCTGGAAGATCCTAAGGGCATTACTCAGCCCAACAACGTCTATATATACGCCACCAACAATAGCTTACAGCGGGAGCTTCGTAACAATGTCAACAAATATATTATTATGTAGATTAGCTAAGTCATATTTATTTATAGCCTACCTAGTTTAGTGACACTGCACGTGCCTGGTCCAAAAAATAAAACCGAGTTGCTGTGAACCTGAATTGGTGAATCTTAGAAGGATGTGAAGGGGGGGGCGTTACGAGAGGAAGCTGATGCAGTGATTGTCAAAGCGAATAAAACAAACAGACCAGATATCGGATTGGATGGTGCAGCACAACAAAACAAGCCATTTAGACGGAAGACAACGAGAAAGGCTGAACGAAGAAACGAGCTTGGGGAGGGAGAAAGGTCGCTGTGTGAAGAGGGAGACGTGGGAAGGGGGAGACGTGGGAAGGGGGAAGGGCGACAGGGGAGATGTGAGAAAAGGAGGGGGGGAAGAGGTTGAGTAGAATTGGTTGTCGTGGGGATTGGTCAAAGGAAGGGCTGGTTGGGTGGGACACGTGCACGGAAACATGATAGCCGTGGGACAGCCGAGTGGAGTGATGGGACAAGCGCGCGGAAACATAACCGTGGGACAGTAAAGGAGAGGGACAAGCACGCAGAAACATGATAGCTGTGGGACAGCCGAGGGGAGAATTGGGACAAGCGTGCAGAAACATGGTAGCCGTGGGACAGCGGGAAGACACCGTCTTATGGGAAAAAAAGGGAAACAAGAATTGTAAGAGTAAGGGAAATATGTCAGTGGGGAGGGGAAAGAAGTCAGTGGGGAGGGGAAAGAAGTCAGTGGGGAGGGGAAAGAAGTCAGTGGGGAGGGGAAAGAAGTCAGTGGGGAGGGGAAAGAAGTCAGTGGGGAGGGGAAAGAAGTCATTGGGGAGGGGAAAGAAGTCAGTGGGGAGGGGAAAGAAGTCAGTGGGGAGGGGAAAGAAGTCAGTGGGGAGGGGAAAGAAGTCAGTGGGGAGGGGAAAGAAGTCAGTGGGGGGGGAGTCAGTGGGGAGGGGAAAGAAGTCAGTGGGGAGGGGAAAGATGTCAGTGGGGAGGGGAAAGAAGTCAGTGGGGAGGGGAAAGAAGTCAGTGGGGAGGGGAAAGAAGTCAGTGGGGAGGGGAAAGAAGTCAGTGGGGAGGGGAAAGAAGTCAGTGGGGAGGGGAAAGAAGTCAGTGGGGAGGGGAAAGATGTCAGTGGGGAGGGGAAAGAAGTCAGTGGGGAGGGGAAAGATGTCAGTGGGGAGGGGAAAGATGTCAGTGGGGAGGGGAAAGATGTCAGTGGGGAGGGGAAAGATGTCAGTGGGGAGGGGAAAGATGTCAGCGAGGAGGGGAAAGATGTCAGTGGGGAGGGGAAAGATGTCAGTGGGGAGGGGAAAGATGTCAGTGGGGAGGGAAAATATGTGAGTGGGGAGGGGAAAGATGTCAATAGGGAAGGGAAAGATGCCATGCATGTTTGAATGGATGGAGGCACAGACACAGAGGAACTAAGAAGGGGACACGGGTGAACAACATTGTAAGTGCTGAGAAGAAATGCAGTGTGTTTAAACGGGGAAGCACTGGTGATTCGGGGTTGGGGAGGAGTGAAAAGCAGAGACATGAGGATTCCTGCTTGCACTCCCTGACTTTCTTGGTGTTAATGCGAGATAGCACCATTCGGGCTGGAGCTGTTCCCTGCTCATAAACAAGCCAGTAAGGATGTCTGGATAAGCCATGAAAGGACGATCAATGGTAAGAGCAAGCTCCCTCGGCTGTCAATGTGAGAACGCACCATTCTCCATCTAGTTGTGTTGGAAAAGGGCTACAGTCTGTTAAGTCCTGCAGATGCGTGTGTTGAGTCTTGCATGTATATGTTAAAGGCGAATCTCTAGTTAGTGCTAGAAAGTGCGTGGATATGTCTTTGAAAGCAAAGTGGGTCCTGCTGAAGAAGACTAGGGCATGGCTTCGCTGAGAATTGCAGCCTGCTGCAGAGTGCTTAGGGACATGTTGAGAAACGCCTGGGATTGTACTGAGTATCTACAGCCGTGCTGACTTTCGAGTCATCTCGTTGTGCTCAATGTCTACAGCCGTGCTCAATGTCTAGGGTCGTGCTGAATGCACGAGGTCGGGCAGAGTATGATAGTGTGGCAGTCTAGCTGAAGACGTAATGTACTGAACTGGAAACGTCTGCTGAAGAACATGTTGAGAGTGCTAGGAGGAAAGGGTTGAGAGTGGTAGAAGATGCTAGGATCTTGCTAGGTGTATGGCGTGTTGTCTAGGAGTACGTTGAACATGGTCAAGCTGGATGTCTTTACAAGGTTCGTGCTGCTGACTCGCTGAACAATGCTGGTAGATATCGGTACTACGATCTGCTTAGGCGTGATAGCTGTTGAGAAATGTCAGGTGCATGCTGGACAATGTCTAGGAATGTGCTGAATACATGTCAACAGGGTCCTGGCTAACGTCCGATGCTGTGTCAAATAACGTTAGTCTAATCGTGCTGAATAATGTCTAAATCGAGCTGTGCAGCTATGGTACTGCTAAAATATGTGAGCTGGTGCACAATACATACTGACTCAGTTGAGCTGACTGTCGAATGTGGCAGTTGATCACAGGGAGCTGTATTGATGAAAGCGTGCTAGTTAGCTGAATATCTAGGGCTCTGCAGACGAATGCCTAGGCAAGTGTAAGGATATGTGCTAGTACCGGTAGTGAATGGATGCACCGTAAGGAAGGGTGCTTAAGAATTGGAAGGGGATGTATGTGGTAGTGTGGAGGGTATCTATGCTGGGAGATGGGGTAGTCGTGCGGTAGCTGGCAATAGACTGAGGTGAGCCGGAAAAACATCCATTAAAAAACATTTGAGCACATTCCCTTCGCAGGCATTATCCTGTTCAGGTGGTAAGGGTATACTCTCAGCCATAGGGAGCTCTAGTCTCCCGAGGCACCCCCAGTGCTGCAGTCTATGTAAAAACGAAGCAAGAGGCACACATTTACACAGACCATGCACTTCCCTTCGCAGGCATTACCCTGGTCAGGTGGTAAGGGTGTGTTCTCAGCCTTCCCGAGCCCCGGGCTAGGCACCCCTAGTGCTGGTTAACACACAGAAAAAGCTCAAGCAGAGGCGGGGGTATCATCGGAGGAAGCAAGGACAAGCTCAGGACGAGCGGACAGATCAGAGACCGAACCGTCAACCTCGTTGGGGAGGCCGAGGGCCTTGAGCGCCAGGTGGGCCGCCTTCTGCCCGGACACCATCATGGCACCGAAGGTAGGACCCTGTACACATCAACAAAGAACACAGCACCCACCACACATACATACAGCACACGACACACCGGCAAGCGAGAGAACAGCATTAGAATCAGAATTGAGAAAGAATCGACAGCTAAGGCTGAGATCCGTACCATACGAGGAGCGCCGTCCACCTCAGCGACCTCCATGCCGGTGACGATCATGCCAGGGACCACCTCCCTGGTGTACCGCACAATGGCATCCTCTGCGATGTTCATGTCCAGGCACTTCATGCCGGGGACCTTGTCCACCAGGCCGATGCTCTTGAGGCGCTTCACGCCGGTGGCGCCGAAGGGCCCGTCGTGGCCGCACGAGGAGACGACGACCTTAGCCTCCATGACGTTGGGGTCCATGCAGCTCTGCGTGTCGTGGTTCATCGAGACCAGCGCCCAGTTGGTCACCACACCGCTGACCTGCAAGGGGAAATAGCACATTTTAATGTCAGGCCAGGAAATTCCGGCCGAGAATGACAGCCGCGGGAAATAAATTAGCGAGATACAGGCGGGAAACAAATGAGCAATATCAGGAACTTACGCGACCGTTCTTGATGATCAGGTCCTCAGCGCAGACGGCGTTGAAGAGCTTCACATTGGGCCTGGCGAGCAGCTTGCTCATGATGGTTGAGGTGAAGAGAGCGGCGTGCTTAATCACAACATAGTCCTCCTCCTCGTCGTACGCAATCTCGAGCTCATCGAGGAAGCGGTGCGCGGGCTTGCGGACCACCATGGCGGAGAACAGCTGGCCGCCGAGCCACGCGCCGCCGCCAGGGGAGACGGACTGCTCGATGATCGCGACATTCACGTTGGGGTTCTTGCTCAGCTCGTACGCGCACGAGAGGCCGGCGGAGCCCGCGCCGACGATGACGACGTCGGTGTCGGCGTAGGTGATCATGTCAGTCATGTAGCGGCGGGTCATCTCGCGGGCGACGATCGACTCCTTGATCGGCGCGAACTTGAAGTTCTGGAGGTTGTACGCCGCATCCTGGTACAGGGATGCGGACACGGCGGGGACGGCGCGGACGGCCTTGGCCGCCTTGGCGGGAGCGGTGGAGACGGAGTTCCCAAGGAGCTCCGACTTGCGGAGGGCAACGGCACCCTTAAGGGTGGTCGCGGCGATGGTGGAAGCCGTGGCGCAAGCCATGATTGGAAAAGAGCAAGGAGCTTGAGGAGAACAGCAGCTGAGAGTGTGATCGAAGGAGCAGACAGGATGATCAGCTCAGCAAAGCGACTGAAATGACGATTGCAGGATCTGTGCTCTTATCTTGGCTACAGGATGCCGCTTGCTTGGCCTTCGCCTTGGGGGACGCGGAGGGGAGAATGCGGGGGAGTGGGGGACGTGGGGAAAGTGGGGGAAGCAGGGAGGAGGATGGGGTGGGCAGAACCCCGAGATGTGGGGAAACTGGGGGGTCGCCAAATATCTGGCTGGCGAAGGGGGACGCCAAGATTGCTGCTGTAGGCGGAATGCGATGGGGCAGCCTTGCCAGCGATGTGCGGTCGGATTCTCCCCTGTCCCTCGGATTGAGCCCCGTGGGCGTCGCCATCTCATCACGCTGTGCATGCTGTGTCAACAAAGCGAATCACACCAGTGGGAAGTTGCCACGCTGGAACCAGGAGGCATCCACTCAGTGAGCCTACTCATCAGAGATGTCGTCCTTGATTGGAACATGCACCTGGTGATGCCATGTCAGAGGGATCAGCTGCTTTGTTCTTGTATCGAGCTTCTTTGACAATCTAGGATAAAAAAGGCCCAACACTACACTTCAACTCCCAATCCCTAAGTGTTCAGAAACGCTAACTATGGATGACCACTGCTAAATGGATTGTATAATACAAGTATACTCGCTCTATAGCATATCATTGCTGTTTGCAACCATTGATATTTAAATTGCGGTGAACACATTTGCGTGTCATGTCATGTCGTCACAAAGATTGATCGTTCACCAACTGCCGCTGAATTAGCAGCTCTATTGCTTCCGAAGTCCCTCTTATTGGCCTCCTTCGCAATGCGAGATCCAAACTAAAAAGTATTGCGGAACACCATATAGTATAAAGAGGTGCGAAGCATGGATGAGAAAGAAATAACAGGTAAATGCTCGAGGAAAATGCGAAAGTAGAGTATGGATAACGCAAATGGTGTGGATAGAGGAGCTGGGGATAAGTTACATTAGGAGCAGTAGAGGCGATTGAGCAGCAACACATGCCGATATGAACATGTACTAGCCGTTGTAACCATGGCTCTTACAATACAGAGCATTCAATCACAGCAAAAGATATACACCACACCTGGATGGCTCGTTTAGGCAATGCAGCAGCTCCTCTAAGACCCAGCTTGCAAGCAATCTGGCCAAGGATGTAGTGATGATGCGGAGAGGATGAGGGGAATAAAAAGAGGTGTGGGAGAATCTGAAGTTCATTCACTTTGCAGAAGCGAGAAATTTAAGAGTCAACAATATGTTACATCAGGGTTACCACATCGCTGCCACGATGTCACAGAAGGGTGTGTCACCGTCATGGTTTAGGGCCAGGAACTCACCAGGCGCAGAATGAGCTTGTTCGCTCTGCCTGACGCAAGGTGATTTTGGTCATGAGAGGCAGGATGCCTCTCTGGTCTGATTTCAACGGAGCATACCACGAGCTAGGGTTTCTGGTTTCAGCCCCACCTGTCGCAGTATGAGCTTGTCCCCCGTGCCCGGTGGGAGGTGCAGGTCGGTGATGCGGGGGAGAGGCAGGGCCAGCAGCGCACTCATCACTCCCTCGTCAAGGAAGGGGAAGCGCGGCTGGATGGGAGGGGGGCCGGGGGGGGGTGTGTAAGAAGGCAGTAAAGAAGAGGTTTCGGGGAGGTGAGCTTGTGGGTGAGAGGCAGAGGGGGAGACAGGGACAGGGACAGCAGCGCACTCATGCCTTCCTCGTTCAGGAAGGGGAAGCGAGGCTGGTGGGGGGGGTGGCAGGGGGTTGAGGAAGTGTGTTGAGGGGTTAGGGGCCTTGAGGGGATCAGAGGAAGAGGCAGGGCTAGCAGCTGCGGCTGGCCCCGCCTCAGCGCACTCATCACCCCAACGTCCAGGAAGGGGAAGCAGCACTGGCGGGTGGGGAGGGGGAGGGAAGTGACGTTTGTTTCGGAATACGTGAGGGATGAGGAGCATGAGGGAAAGAGGGAGAGCCAGTAGCGCACTCATGACACCTTGGACCGAGAAGGGGAAGCGCGGCTGGTGGAAGTGGTGGTGGGTAACAGGCAGGCACTAACAGGCAGGCACTAACAGGCAGGCACTAACAGGCAGGCACTAACAGGCAGGCACTAACAGGCAGGCACTAACAGGCAGGTACTAACAGGCAGGCACTAACAGGCAGGCACTAACAGGCAGGCACTAACAGGCAGGCACTAACAGGCAGGCACTAACAGGCAGGCACTAACAGGCAGGCACTAACAGGCAGGCACTAACAGGCAGGCACTAACAGGCAGGCACTAACAGGCAGGCACTAACAGGCAGGCACTAACAGGCAGGCACTAACAGGCAGGCACTAACAGGCAGGCACTAGAGAAAGGGCTTTAGAAAGGCGAGGGTGTGGATGCGAGGCAGGAGGAGGAATTCGAAAAGGAGAAAGGCAGCGAGTAATGCGATGATCAAGCAAGCGTACCTCTCTCCCGTGGTCCGACAGGCACCGGTCATCCCGACCCAGGTTGCGGCGCCACAAGCGACGCACGTCCTCCCGCATCTCCGTTTCAAGGAAAGGCCAGCTGGCGAGACAGGGAGGAGGGTGTAGGACACATAGGAAAGGGGGGGGAGAGGACAAGGGAAAGAGGAGAGGAAAGAGGAGAGGGGCGGATGCAACCACAGGCGCCACAAGCGACGCACGTCCTCTACGCATCTCGTCAGCAACTGGGAAAGGGAAGCGGGAAAGGGAACTGGGAAAGGGAAGCGGGAAAGGGAACTGGGAAAGGGAAGCGGGAAAGGGAACTGGGAAAGGGAAGCGGGAAAGGGAACTGGGAAAGGGAAGCGGGAAAGGGAACTGGGAAAGGGAAGCGGGAAAGGGAACTGGGAAAGGGAAGCGGGAAAGGGAACTGGGAAAGGGAACTGGGAAAGGGAAGCGGGAAAGGGAGGCGGGAAAGGGAACTGGGAAAGGGAAGCGGGAAAGGGAACTGGGAAAGGGAAGCGGGAAAGGGAACTGGGAAAGGGAAGCGGGAAAGGGAACTGGGAAAGGGAAGCGGGAAAGGGAACTGGGAAAGGGAAGCGGGAGATGGGGAAGATGTACAGAAGATTCCGAGCCAACGTGCTCTCAACTTCGCAGCTTCATTGAAGCGCTTTGCCAACTACTACCTCTAGCTGTGAAGTCCGAGAAATTCTCATGCAGAAGGGAGAATCCAGCAGCGCAGAAAGTATTGAACGTCTGGATTCTCCCTCTCTGCATGAGTATCTTCCGGACTTGACAGCTTAAGGTAGAAGCTGGCAAAGCGCTACACTGGAGCCGCGACATTGAGAACGTGAGGGCTCGAACTTCAGGAGCGTAATCGACAAGGAATGAAGTAGACACAGTAGGTAGTCTGTCAGTTTGACCCTTGGCTTGCTGATGACAGGCAAGGCATCACTGGCCGAAGCGCGTTCGCTTCTCACGTGCCGTCCGAGCCTATTGTACATGGCTTTCTGACTAAAGACTCTTTATGCAACTTTCCTCCTCTCCTAGGTTGGTGTTAGTTCTACATCTATTCTCAGAAGGCTTGCTGCGGACGAAATCCATCGCGTCCAACGCACGCGACAATGGCATTGGAGCTTCCCACGCACGCCCAGGCACTCCTTTCTGCAGCACCCCTTTGTACCACTTACCACGCCTGCCACACCGCTTACCCTCCTTGTCTGAATTTTGTCCTGTAACGAGCATAGCCCCCACACTGCTCATCCGCTCCTGTTCCCACAAGCACCACTCGTGCTCGTGCTCTGTACCCCTCACCCCTCGTCATCCCTCTGCACCCCTCTTCCTGTCCCCCCTCTCCCTCTTCCTTCCCCACCCCCCCCTCCCCCCCATACTGCACCATCCTCCCCTCCCCCCTGGCAGCCAGCCACAGTGCTGCACCTATGTTGAGGTCCTGGGGGATGGGAAGCAGGGGAGAATGGGGGGACATGGGGTGGGGGACATGGGGTGGGGGACATGGGGTGGGGGACATGGGGTGGGGGACATGGGGTGGGGGACATGGGGAGTGGGGGAAATGGAGTGGGGAAAATAAAGTGTGTCATGACACACCATGACACACCATGACACACCATGACACACCATGACACACCATGACACACCATGGTACACCATGGCACACCATGGCACACCATGGCACACCATGACACACCATGGCACACCATGACACACCATGGCACACCATGGCACACCATGGCACACCATGGCACACCATGGCACACCATGGCACACCATGACACACCATGACACACCATGACACACCATGACACACCATGGCACACCATGGCACACCATGGCACACCATGACACACCATGGCACACCATGGCACACCATGGCACACCATGACACACCATGACACACCATGACACACCATGACACACCATGACACACCATGGCACACCATGCCACACCATGCCACACCATGGCACACCATGGCACACCATGGCCCACCATGACCCACCATGACACACCATGACACACCATGGCACACCATGACACACCATGACACACCATGACACACCATGACACACCATGACACACCATGACACACCATGACACACCATGACACACCATGACACACCATGACACACCATGGCACACCATGACACACCATGGCACACCATGGCACACCATGGCACACCATGGCACACCATGGCACACCATGGCACACCATGGCACACCATGGCACACCATGGCACACCATGGTACACCATGGTACACCATGGCACACCATGACACACCATGGCACACCATGGCACACCATGACACACCATGACACACCATGACACACCATGACACACCATGACACACCATGACACACCATGACACTCCATGGCACACCATGACACACCATGGCACACCATGACACACCATGGCACACCATGGCACACCATGGCACACCATTGTTCGAGATAGGCTGCAATTCGGTTAACCCAACTTTGTGTGTTGGCACTTGGTTGGTTTTAGGGATACACAAATTTGTTAGGTTGGGTGTAGCTATGTTTTCATCCCCAACCTATCCCAACCCAATCCATCCCAAATCCCCACGATTTGGGAGGATTCCCTTGGGATTCCCTTCGATTCTCCCTTATCCCTTGCCATCCTCTCCGATGCTCGGTACTTAAGGATGTATGCCCTTGCTCATTTTAATTAATCAAGTTCTCAGTTTCTGATATGGTATCAGAGCTCGTTTCTGCCTAAGCGGCTCTTGATCCTCTCGCTCCGTTGGAGCTTAGCATTTGCGTCTTACGACGCAAAGCTTTTGTAGTCGCCTCAACTCAGCGCGGCGCTTCTCCTCGGGCTGACGCCCGTCGCCACGCATCTGCTCATCGCACCTGATCGGGCTGAGCCCGTCGCCCCGCATCTGCTCGTCGCACCTGATTGGGCTGAGCCCGTCGCCCCGCATCTGCTCATTGCACCTGATCGGGCTGAGCCCGTCGCCCCGCATCTGCTCGTCGCACCTGATTGGGCTGAGCCCGTCGCCCCGCATCTGCTCGTCGCACCTGATCGGGCTGAGCCCGTCGCCCCGCATCTGCTCGTCGAAGCTGAACGGGCTGTCGCCCGTCGCCCTTGCAACAGCGGGGGGGTGCAGCGGCGAAGCGGAAAGGGGGCAGCGGCGAAGCGGAAAGGGGGTAGCGGCGAAGCGGAAAAGGGAAAGGGGGGGTGGTCGCGGAGCAGCGGGATTGCAGCAGCATATCGAGAATTGATAAAGATTTCGGCGATCAGATTTCCTTCTTAATCGGCCGTTTTCACTCTCCGAGCGTTGAAAATCCGCAAAAGAAAATCCGAAGTGCCTATCGGCGACTTAAGAGCTGCGCTTCGCGCTGAGCTAGGGTCCTTGGAGCATCATGGCATACCCTTCCGCGTCTCTCTCAAACCCGATCACTCCCTTGCACCTCGACCCAAATGGCTCAAGCCCTAACTTCAAGGAGTGGAGCTATGGAGTTGACAAGCATCTCCTAAGCCGCAAGATTGAGGGGATTTGCCTCAAGGATGTCCTCCTCAATCGCGGCAAAGGAAAGATGCCGGTCCTTCCCAAGAAGCTCTCAGCCACGGCCACAGAGGAAGAGTCAAAAGCGCATGAGGAATCCATGTCCAAGTATGAGGAATCTTACAGCGTGTGGGAGCAAGCCGACGCCGCTATCATTGGCGTCTTCGTCGGCACTACCCCTTCCGAGCTCGTCAAAACTTACCATAACTACCCCTCCGCGCACGCCATTTGGGAGTACCTCAACGACCGCTTCCTCAACAAAACCGCTGTGGGGGTGGCGATACTCATCCCCCGCATGTTTCAAGTGCGTCTGGAGGAGTGCCCTGGAATGGCAGATTACGTCGCTGAGATTCAAGGGATTCATCAAGAGCTGAAGCAACTCGGCATTGTCTTCCCAGAGCAAGCCCCTGCAGCAGCTCTGCTTGTTGGGCTAACCCCCTCCTACAATGTCACCCGCTCCATGCTTCTCCATCTCCCTCCCCTTTGCCAAAGTCTCTTCCGCACTTCTCTCTGCTGAAAAAGACAACACTGCGCAGGCTCGTGCAAATGCGCTTCGCGCTCCTGTCCCGGCTCCAGCATCGCGTCCCAATCCGCCACCCACTCGTAACCGCTACCCACCCTGTCCTTACGTCATCAAGATGGGACCCCGTGCGGGTCAGGTGTGCGGCGGCACCAATCACCCGCTCGCCACCTACTTCAAGAAGAAGGACGACGATTGGTTTGCCAAGAATGGTATCAACTCCAAGCCGCCCAACTGGCTTCGCATGCGCCAGCTCAACCATGTTGAGGCACAGGATAGTCAGGACTAAGCCGTTCATGCCCCTAGTCCTGATGTTCGTCTCAACCTGTTGTTCCCTGGCCTTCCCATGATCAATGAAACCAGTTCCCAGTACTCGGCGTCTCCACAAACACCATCCAAACCACTTGAATTCGTCCTGGACAGCGGCGCAACCCACACAGTCCTCCGAGACAAAGAGTCTTTCAAACCATACCAAGCACCCATTCCTCTCCTGGGCGCTGACTCCAGCTTCACAACTGTTGCCCATGGTTCCTCCACTCTTCCATGCCCAGCCTTCCCATCTGGCACAGTCACTGGCATATGCGTGCCCACTCTTCGGCACAACTTACTTGCACAACATGAGATTCAACGAGCAGGGGTAACCACTATCTTCCCAACTCATTCCAATCATTGTGATCTCCTTGATCCCACCAACAATGCCCTCCTTGCACGCTTCATTCTGACCGCCAACAACCTCTACACACTCCAAGTACCTCCATCTTCCACTGAAGCACACTCTACCTCCACCACATCATCGTGCTCCTGCCGTCAACTCACCGACCCAACCATTCTTTACCACCATCGTCTCGGGCATCCCAACTTCCGCATGCTCTCCGAACTTGCATCTAAGAAGTTGCTTCTTCACCTGCCCGACACACTTCCTCCACCCGCCACTTCTCCCGCTCCTCCATGCTTGGACTGCGCGCAAAGCAAACTACGCCAGCTGCCTCACCCTTCCTCGCCCTCTGCTGCAGCCGCCCCGCTTGACCTCGTCCACATGGACGTCTGGGGCCCAGCTCCACTACGCTCTCGTGGCGGGCACTTTTACTTCCTAGTGCTCGTTGACGATCACTCTCGCTATGCGTCCGTCCACCTCCTCTCCTCCAAAGCAGCTGTTCCCGATGTCATCATCGCATGGGTTCGACAAGCCCAAAATCATTTCCGCACTTCAGTCAAGTGCCTCCATTCCGATGGCGGTGGCGAATTTCGAAACCATTCCCTTCAAGCGTTCTGTGCCTCCCAAGGCATTCGCCAGACCTTCACCCTTCCCCACAGTCCGTAGCAGAATGGCATTGCTGAAAGTCGCAATCGCACTCTCGTGCAAATCGCTCGCTGTCTTCTCACTCACGCTGGTGCACCACCTTCACTTTGGAGTTACGCCCTCCTTCATGCCACGCTGCTGTACAACCTTCACCCTCACCCTCTTCGTCCTGCCATCACTCCCGCTGAACTGTGGACCGGCACCAAGCCCAGTGCACGTGCTCTCCGCGTATGGGGGTGTACCACTTATGTCCTCCTCAACCCTCAGGAACGTCGCACCCATGGCAGCAAATTTGCACCCAAAGCTCAACCCTGTGTCTACCTCGGCCACAACCTGGACTCTCCCGATTACCTCTTCCTCAATCCCTCCACCAATCAGCTCATTCGTAGCCGCGATGTCGCCTTTGACGAGAGTCGCCATTTTTACCTCTCTTCACCACCCCCCACCGCTCCACCTTCGCTTGTGTGGGCCGATTTCGATACTTCACCCTCTCCACTTCCTCCCTCTGCCGCTCCTCCTGCCGCCCCCTCACTCTCACCTCCACCATCTCCTTCCACTCTCTCTCACCCCCCTTCGCCCACTGGCTCAGTTGCCCGTTCACCTCCGCCCTCGCCTGCACTTCCCCCTGCACCCGCTCCTGCAGCTGCCCCTCCACCTCCCTCTCCTTCTGCGCCTCCCCCTGCCCCTGCACCTCCATCCCTGCCTTCACCTCTGCTTCCGCCTCCAACCTCGACCTCTCCTCCTGACTCGCCCATCACCTATCGTCGCCGCCGCCACGGACGCTCTTATGTCGACGTCCCACCTGCTCCCCAACCACCTCCCTCCTCTCCTGTCCCTATTGCTCACCGCACCCGCTCTCATGGTCCCGCTCCGCCTCTCGCCCTCTCTGTTCGCATCTCCCTCAATCCGCCTCTTCCTGCTGGGGGTGCATCCATGCCTGGCCTCTTGGAGGATAGGCATGAGGAGCTGATCGAAATCAATGCTGCCATCCGTCAGCTCTGCCATCTTTTCCCCGATCTTGCCGACTCTCCAACTCTTAACTTCTCGGAAAATCCATCCATTCCAACCCCGAACTCGTATGATGAAGCCATCTCCGGACCACACTCCCCCCAGTGGCTCGCAGCCATGATCGCGGAGTGTGAAGCATTCATTCGCAACAACTCTTTCACGGACGTCTCTCCTCCGCGAGGAGTTAACATTGTCCGTGGCAAATGGGTTTTTCGCGTCAAGCAGCTGCCTGGCGAACTCCCAGTCTTCAAGGCACGATACTGTGCAAAAGGCTTCACGCAGAAGAAAGGCCTGGACTTCTTCGACACATTCTCTCCGACAGCCAAACTGCCCACGCTTCGGACCCTGCTGGACATCGCTGCTCGATGCAACTTTGACATTCACTCCATGGACGTCTCTGCTGCATTTCTCCAAGGGGATCTCCCCGAGGACATCTACATGGAGCGTCCTCAAGGATTTCCCTTACCCTTTCCACCCGGCACGGTTTGGAAGCTGAATCGATCAGTCTACGGGTTGAAGCAGGCTCCTCGGGAATGGCACAAGAAGCTGAAGGCAACCCTCGAGTCACTCGACTTCCACCCCTCCTCAGCCGATCCGAGTCTCTTCATTCGCAAGAACGAGCACCCGTTCTTCATTCTTGTGTACGTTGACGACATGATTCTCGTCTCCAAGAACTCCGATCAGCTGGCAGCTGTTAAGCAAGCTCTTGGGGACGCTCTCGCCATGAAGGACCTCGGGGAACTCAAGAACTACCTTGGGATGGAAATCTCGCGGGATCGCGAAGCTCGGACCATCACTCTCTCTCAAGAGTTCTATGTGAACAATGTCCTCAAGCGTTTTGCCATGGACAACGCCAAGCCAGTGGCCACTCCCCTTCCCTTGCAGCATGCTCTGACCACTCCATCAGTTCCATCGCCTGAGCCTTGTGATGAGGCATACCCTGAGCTCGTCGGATCACTCATGTATGCGATGATGTGCACAAGGCCCGACCTCGCCTACCCCATCAGTGTGCTCTCGCGTTACGTTGCTGCCGGTCGATACACCAATCGCCACTGGTCGGCTGCCAAGCGCGTCCTTCGCTACCTTCAAGCCACCAAGGACTACGTCCTCACTCTCGGTGGCACGACCCCTCCTCACCTCGAGGGATACAGCGACTCCTCATGGGCTGATGATCAAGCTGACCGCCGCTCTTCCCAAGGCTATTGCTTCACCCTTGGCAGTGGTGTCATCAGCTGGCGATCTACACGCTCATCATCTGTCTCGTTGTCATCTTGTGAAGCTGAGCTATACGCAGGCACCATGGCAGCCCAAGAAGCTCGATGGCTTACCTACCTCATGGCTGAGCTCGGGTATCCTCAGCAGACCCCAACTCTGTGGTGTGATAACGAGAGCACCATCCACCTCACCAAAGACCCTGTCTTCCACCAACGAACCAAGCATATCGAATTGAGACACTTCTTCATGCGCGAGCTCGTCCAGCGAGGGCAGTTGTGCGTCAAGCATATTTCCTCTGACTGCAACCTCGCCGACTTGTTTACGAAGGCTCTTGGACGCCGTGATCACTATCGTCTCCTCCGTACCATGGGCCTTGGTGTCTCTACGGCTTCCGACGTTGCAGCCTAGGGGGTGTGTTCGAGATAGGCTGCAATTCGGTTAACCCAACTTTGTGTGTTGGCACTTGGTTGGTTTTAGGGATACACAAATTTGTTAGGTTGGGTGTAGCTATGTTTTCATCCCCAACCTATCCCAACCCAATCCATCCCAAATCCCCACGATTTGGGAGGATTCCCTTGGGATTCCCTTCGATTCTCCCTTATCCCTTGCCATCCTCTCCGATGCTCGGTATTTAAGGATGTATGCTCTTGCTCATTTTAATTAATCAAGTTCTCAGTTTCTGATAACCATGGCACACCATGGCACACCATGACACACCATGACACACCATGACACACCATGACACACCATGGCACACCATGACACACCATGGCACATCATGACACACCATGACACACCATGACACACCATGACACACCATGACACACCAGGACACACCATGGCACACCATGACACACCATGACATAACATGACATACCACGGATGGAATGGCATGTACCACGTGCGTGTGAGGGGCAGAGCAGCAGGGGGAGCAGGTGAACTACGTACATCTATATGGGACAGTAAATCACGCCATGGCATGCCATGACATACCATGATATGCCGCACACCGTGTGCGTGCGTGTGAGGGTCAGAGCAGGGCGAGCAGGTACGTCTTGGCATTTACCATGTACTACGGGATTTACCATGTACTACGGCTTGGCATGTACCTTGTGGCATCGCATGTGGATAAGTAGGTTCTTTGTTTTGAGACGCCTCAAAACTTGACGTATACGATGTACCTTATGGCATGGCACGGTACCACACACCATGGCATTATGGCATACCATGGCATGTCATGGCGCATACCATGTGGGTGTGCGAGGGGCAGAGCAGGGCGAGTAGGTGCCTCTTGACTTGGTCAACTTCATTGAGAGTTGAATCCACCTCCACCAGGTGCCACCTGGTGCACAAGTAACAGACACAGAAAAGAGCAGACTTGGAGGGTGATGATAGAGTCTGTTTCACTCGCCCTCCAACCAAGTCTGCTGCTTTGCGTGCATGTGGGGAGAAGCGCTGGTCTGAGCGCCTAGCGTAGGATTTGCTCAGTGCAGCGCATCTCCTCACATGCACGCAAAGCGGCAGACTTGGAGGGCGACGGCAGAGTCTCAGCAGAGCAGTTGCAGGAAGAATACACAAAGCGTACCACATCCCCCCTATCCCAGCTTAAGAGATGCGATGCGAGTAGGTCCTATCCCACTCCACTGGGAAGCATGGATCGTTGCACATTCTCCCATACCTCCTCTCCTCACATGTCGTATCGTATGCACAATGCTCATCTCCTCAATCCACGTGTCACCTCAAATCAAATCACTCAGAACACACATAACACTCTATGGGTTGTGCATTACAAAATTCCCCTTAAACAGAATACATAACCACCATCACTCCCACTGGCCGACCATGTCTCTGACCTCTCACCTCCTCCCCTCACATGCTCGCTCCCATGAGTTCTCCCACTCCCTGTCTCGCTGTCTGGCTGTCCGGTGCTGCTGCCCCCCAAAAGCTCACAATCAAGAGCCGGCTTCCTCCCCCATGCCCGGTGCCTTTCTCGCCTCCTCTCCTCACATGCCGCCATGAGTTCCCTCGCTCCCTGTCTCGCTGGCCGCCTGTCCGGCGCTGCTGCTCCCGCAAAGCTCAAATTCATGGGCTAATCTCCCCCCCGATCCCAGCCTCCATGTTCACCCGTCACATTGTTTAAAAACGATCGCCTCCCCCATCACATTGTTACACTTTCACTCGTCTAAAAAATACTCATCTTCGCCCTTCACATGCCCCCATCAGTTCCCTCACTCCCTGCCTAGTTGTCTGCCTATCCGATGCTGCTGCCCATGCGAAACTCACATTCAAAGGCTGCTTCCCCCCCAACCCTCCCCTCCTGTCCCCCGTTCGTCTCTCTCACCTTCGCCCTTCACATGCTCCCATCAGCTCCCTCACTCCATGTAAGGCTGTCTGCCTGTCTGGCGCAGCTGCCCCCGCAAAGCTCACATTCAAGAGCTCAATGGGGCCTATGGTAGGGATGTTCAGGGCGGAAAGGAGGTGTTAAAGAGAGAAAATGAGGCTGGGTAAGAAGGAAGAGGGAGGAGGGGTAGTTGAGAGACTTTACACTCGAATCAAAAGGCGGGAAGGAGGTGTTAACGAGAGAAAATGAGTGTGATTAAGAGGGAAGAGAGAGGAGGGGTAGTTGAGAGACTTTACACTCGAATCAAAAGGCGGGAAGGAGGTGTTAAAGAGAGAAAATGAGTGTGATTAAGAGGGAAGAGGGAGGAGGGGTAGTTGAGAGACTTTACACTCGAATCAAAAGGCGGGAAGGAGGTGTTAACGAGAGAAAATGAGTGTGGGTAAGAGAGAACAGAGAGGGAGGGGGGAGGAGGGGCTGTTGAGAGACTTTAGAGTCGACGCAGACACTCACTCAGAGCTGAACACAACAAAGCGGCATTTTCCCAAAAGGAATGAGGAGCAAGAGGGGGAGAGGAGGGAGGAGGGATTGTTAGGGAGAGAGCCTATAAGAGACTTTACAAAGCAGATCCCAATACATTGTAAGACTTTTGTCGATTTGTAGGTTCACTTGTATGAACATGCAGAAGAGAATAAGCAATCGTTTTGCGACGAATTGGCTCGAAAACACCAAAATAGTAGTATCAATATTCTCATTAATAATCACGACGACACCAATACCACTTACGATGAATGGACACGTGTCGATGAGCTAGAGCAGCCAGCAGCATGGAGTCCAGCCCCCCTGAGAACAGCACAGCTACAGGTGCCACCTCAACTTCTTTGTACCTCTTCTCAACTACACCTGCCACTGGCACTGTCACTGCCGCTGCCACTGGTGCCACCAACCCCTCTCGACTCTGCTTCAGAAGCCGTGGCTCCTTCAACCGCTCCTTCCGTGACCCAGAGTGCTTTCCCTCTCGAATGTGCCGCACTCGCATCCCCACCGCCCTATCAAGCGCTGCCAGCACAGCATCTGCTGCTGAGTCAGCATCACCTGCTGCCAGCTCAGTGTTGGAGTTCGCCAGCTCAGCCCCATCTCCTGCCAGCTCAGCATCTTGGTTCACTCCGTCAGCTGTGGCTGGTCGCTGCCACGTCAGCAGCCGCAGCACAGTTTCATCCTCCCACTCGTGCATCCTCCATTCCCACTCATCCTCCCCTTCTCTCACTCCCTCCCTCGCTCTTGCTACCCCCCCCCTGTTTTTTGCGGCCCCACCGTTACTAGAGAGATCAGCAGCAGGCGAGAGAAGAGTGCTGTAGATCCCACAGGGCAGCTCCTTCCAATATCCAAACTCAGACAAGCTGTTTGGCTCAAGAGCCGGCTTCGGATTTGATTCACCTGCTCCCCCTGCCAGTTTCCCCTGTGCTCTCTCTCCAACCTTCCCTCCAGTTCTCCCTCTGCATTTCTCCCCTACTCTCTCCGCTCCTCCCACTACTGCTGCCCCCTTCGCTCCTCCTTCTGCTGCTCCCCTCCCTCTGCTCACCTCTCCTAGCTCTTCTGCTGGCTCTGCAGAAGAGGGGAGAGCAGAGGGCAGAGAGGAAGAGAGAGCGGAGGGGCACACACTGCTGACAACAAAGATGCTTCGCCACAGCAAAGGTGCAGCTGCCCCCTTCGCTCCCCCTTCTGCGGCTCCCTCCCCCCTGCAGCTGCAGGTGGTGGTGGCGACATTGCCTGTGCTGGTGCTGGTACTGAAGCCATTGCTTCTAGTGTTGCCGCTACTGTTACTGCTTTCTCTACAGGAAACGGTGCTGCTGCCAGTGGAGCTCACACTAGAGCTCGTGCCTATCCTGCTGCTGCTACAGTTGCCACTGCTGCTGCTGCTGCTGCTGCTTTCGCTGCTGTTGCTGCTGTTGTGGGAGGTGTGACTGTTGTTGCCACTACTGCCGCAGGTGCGACAGCTGCTACAGCTGCCACAGGTGCGACAGCTGCTACAGCTGCTACAGCTGTTACAGCTGCTACAGCTAGCACAGCAGCCAGCACAGCTGCCATCACCCCCATCGCACGGCCCATGGAACAGCAGACTGCGCCGCCCCATGAAGTCACGGGCCAACCAGAGCACGCCAGCTGTCGCCTGCCAGTAGGCCAGGGCAAAGGGGCCGCGGAGGGAGGAGAGGAGACGGGGGATGGAGTGGGGGTGGCCGCAGAGGGGGGTGGGACGGGCGGAGAGAGGGGAGGAGGGGAGTGCAGGGGAGTGTGCGAGGGGGTCAATAGGCGTGGCACTGCTGCTACTGCTGCGACCAGTGCTGGTGCTGCTGCTGCAACTACCAGCGCTGGTGCGGCTATTGCTGTTACCAGTGCTGCTGCTGCTGCTGCTGCTGTTACCAACAGTGGTGGTAATACTGACGTCACTAATCTTGGTGGTCGCTGTGATGGTGCTTGGGTTGAGAGAGGGAGAGGTGGAGCGAAGGGAGCGAGGGGAGGGGCGGTAGCAGGGGCAGCAGGAGGAGAGGGCTGAGAGAAGGGCCAGGGAGTCATTCTCACTGGGTTGGAGACCGGGCAGCCCACCAAAGATTTCACCTGTCCGTTATGGGGAGGAGAAAGATATGGGGGGCTGATGAGTGGGAAGGGAAGGGGAGGAGAAGGAAAAGAAAGGAAGCTGAAGGAACCGGGGAAGGGGGAGACAGGAAGGCATGGACACAAGACTTGGGATGGTGACCATGCCGTACATGCAGGCATGATGGGACGACAAGGCATGGCAAGGCATGGCATGGCATGGCATGGCATGGCAAGGCATGGCATGGCATGGCAAGGCATGGCATGGCAAGGCATGGCATGGCATGGCATGGCATGGCAAGGCTTGGCAAGGCATGGCATGGCATGGCATGGCATGGCACACGTACCATTGAAGAGAAGCACATTGCCATGTTGGTCCATCAACGGTTGAGTCACCTCCCCTGCCTCTCCCCCTCTATCCACACCTCTCTCTCTTCCTCTCTCCTCCCCCCCCTCTCCCACTCTCTCATCCCCCCTCTCTCCACTACATACTGCTTGCTCCCCAGTTCCACCCTCCCCAGTTCCACCCTCCTTCCTCACTGCATTCTCCTGCACCCCTTCGCCTCCCCTCCTCTCCCCTCCTCTCCCCCCCCCCTCCTCTCCTCCTTCTCCCACCCCTCCACACACCCCTTCTCCCTCTCCCCGCACCTGCAGCACGGCACCCAGCAGCGACAGGCGGGTGACGGGGAGTGGAAGATTTTCTCGCAACTTGCGTTCTTCTAACAACAACGAGTGTTGTTCCTGTAACGAGCGATCCTGTAAATGCTGTTCTGGTAGAGAGTGAGCTGCTGCAGCGCCCACATTTCGCTCATGTTGCTCGGGCAAGCCCACTTGAGGAGAGAAAGCAGGTGAGAAACCAGGTGCTTTTTGGGTTGACTCAAAAGGCAGTTCAAGAGGAGGGGCAGCGACTGGTATGACACAAGGGACTTGCACCTGCAGGGGAGGCAGCTGAAGGGAGAGAGCAGAGGAGCGGTCGGGGCCTCTGCGGTGGAGAGAGGCGGCGAGGGACTCGATAGAAGGCGACCCGATACAGGCACACACGAGGTGAGGCGCTGCGGATTGTTGTAGCAGAGATGGTTGTAGCACAGAGGCCGTTTGGCTGTGAGATGGTGATGAGGTGATGGGCTCTTGAGCCGTGTCTTGGTTACACGTGGCGCATCCTGATTGGCAGGAGTGAGCCTGCTACAGTGACATTGAAAAAAAAAAAACAGAGGCAAGAAACGTAGGAGCAAAAGTTTTCTTTAGCAGCAAGCAATTTTCTAGCTTCTCAAGAGGAATGCAGCCAAGGCTTTAATTCGTCAACACTTGTACAGTCAAGGTTACAACTGCTGAAGTGCATACATGCACAGGCGCGCAGAGAAACTCAGAGGTTTGGATTCGGGGTTCAGGGTTCAGGGTTTAGGGTTTAGTCAGGCTAGAAAGGCTCGGAGCATCTTGTTATGCTGGAGCTGTGCATGTACCACAGACGCAGCAGAACAGAGTGTGTGGCATGCCACAAGCCGCACTGCAGGGTACTGCATAGCATTGCTATGTATTGCATTGCATACCATTGCATACCATTGCACACCATTGCATACCATTGCACACCATTGCATACCATTGCACACCATTGCATACCATTGCATACCATTGCACACCATTGCATACCATTGCATACCATTGCACACCATTGCATACCATTGCATACCATTGCACACCATTGCATTGCACTAAGCTGAGCAGAGTGTGTGGGTCTGTGCATTGCATAGAGCCGCCCCACCCCCACCACCACCCACCATTGGGAGTCTACTCTAGATTCAGCCCTTACATTGCCCGAGACCTTTCCTCCCCTTTTACCCCCCGTCACCAATCATTATGGGCGCATCTTGAGGGGCGCATCTTGAGGGGCGCATCTTGAGGGGCGCATCTTGAGGGGTGCATCTTGAGGGGTGCATCTTGAGGGGTGCATCTCTGGTCAGACAATCCGTGGTTCACCCCAGCAATGGGTCTCTTGCTCGCACTCCATCGCCTTACTCTAGGTCGCTCGCAGTCGCACGGCGCGTCGCACCCACTGCCTGTGCGACCATCCTCGCCTGCTCGCAGTCGCTGGGCGACGAGGGCGATGCCGCACATGGCGCAATAGCGGGTAGGAGGAGACGATAAAGGGAGTCCCAGGAGGACGGCGAAGGATCTATTATTGAGGCGCGTCGAAAGGCGAAGATAAGAGTAATCCGGGGAGGAAGCCGCCGAAGGAAACGAGGCGAACGAGGCTACGGGGGAATGCGAGGAGAGGACGCAGTAGCAACGAATTACTGCCAAGGACAAGGTGTAACTACGAGGAGAGGATTAGCGAACGTCGCTCTCCGTCTATCAGTCTGGCGCCTTAGGGAGGGTTGACGGCTTATAATTGCGCTCTCATTTTGAGGCGCCTCAAAAATAGGCGCCTTAGGGAGGGTTGACGGCTGATAGTTGCGCTCTCTGGCCGACGATCAACAACGTTGAGTGCCGCTCGTGCCGTTGTTGTCGCGGTCGCTGTCGCTGCTGCCGTTGCTGAGAATCTGAACCGGTAAACGACCGCGGTGCGCTACGTACGCAACGAGACGCGTATTTCGCCGAGGCTCGAGACGTCTCGCAACGAAGCCGCGGTAATCTGCGGAGCGCGTGCCGAATGCGGAATTAATCGCGCCATAAGAACGAATTAGCTAATACCAGCAAGGACGGAGTTTCCCAGTCTTATCCTGAGAACGGGTCGAAACCAGGGTCTAGTATGGGTCGCTGCTAGTTTTAGTATGGCTCTCAGGAGTAAGGGTCCTCTCACGAGCTCTGCCTACTCCACTTGGGAGAATCTCAAGGTTTTTAGTTTCCTGAGCGCATTCTCAGCGCTCCTAAGACGATTGTTCTGCGTTCTCGCGCTAGACGCGGATTAAATTATGTGCTGGTTACCAGAACGACGAAAGACACTTTCAAACCAATCCCATTGGTCCTTAAGATGTCACGAAAGAATTGGCGGTGCGTTTGTTACCTCTACGAAACCACCAACCTGCTGATGAAGATAACATAGCACGTTCGCACATCTCGCATATTGGACGTGAATGCTGTCGCATCCCCCTTACGACGTGAGCTTCGAATGGCACTGATATCGAACCGCCTGACACGAAATGCATTTGGCGCAACAGTGGTTGACAGCGGGCCCCTGGCAAAGTGTCAGGAATTCTCTTCAAGTCCAACGGCAGTATCTAGGTGGCTATTTTCCAATCGACTTCGCATCAGTCGCCTCTTATTCGTCCGCGCTTTGCGACACTTATCTTATTCGTTACAAGCACAGCTCAATGGACGCGCGCGCACTTGCACTCGCATCCTCCGCTCTCTTCCCAGCGCGGAACTTTCCCCAGGCCCCCGCTGCGCGTGCATCTCCCGCCAATGGGTCTACGCGCAGCCGCATTTCCGCTATTGCGCCTATCCGCGCATCAGCGCAGGGGGAAAACCAACCCTCCGCCACGTCAATAGCGGCCGCAAGCCCCTCCACTTCCGCCACGCCCCTCTCCGCTGTTCCTTCCGCCGCTTCCCTTTCCGCCGATTCCCCCCAAGCCCTCACCAGACGATCCGCGCTCGCGGGCGGAATCCTCGCGCTAGCTTCCGTCACCCTCTCTCCGTACCTCCCGCTACCCTCCCTCTCCCCCGCCGCTCACGCTGCCGCTGAAACCGCTACGGCGGAAACCAGCGCGGGAAGCGACTTACTGAAAGGGGTGCTATCCGCCTTCGACTCGGAGGAGACTACAGCGAGCGGGCGGCGGCTCCCTAAGGCGTATGTTCGGAGCGTGACGGGGCTGGTTGACAGCCTGCGGGACGCGCTCGGCGCGGAGGAGGGGGACAGGGGGGAGTTCCGGCGCAAGGCGGAGGTGGCTAAGGCCGCGATCCGGGGATACCTGGGGGAGTGGCGGGGGAAAGCGCCGCCAGATACCGAGGTGAGAGCAGGGGGAAAGGATACGCGGTAGCCGCAAAGGAGGGGGACAGAAGGGGGGGGAAAGGGGGAGTGAGAGGGAGGGCACAGAAGGCGTATGTTAGGAGCGTGATGGGCCTGGTTGATAGCCTGAGAGACGCGCTCGGCGCGCGGTAGGGGGACAGGGGAGGATTCAGGCGCAAGGCGGAGGTGGCTAAGACCGCGATAAGGGGATACCTGGGGGAGTGGCGGGGGACAGCGCCGCCAGGAACAGAGGTGAGACCAAGGGAAGGGTTGGGGGGGGAGGGGGGGGAGGGGGGGGAGGGGGAAAGCGTGCTTGGGCGAGTGGGGGGGCGGAAGCGCCAGCAAATACTGAGGTGAGAGGAGGGAGAGTGGGGTAACGAAAGGAAGAGAGCGCGATAAGGGGATTCCTGGGCGAATGGAGGGGAAAGCTCCAGACGACATGGAGTCTAGCTTTGAGGCGCCTCAAGACATGGAGTCTAGCTTTGAGGCGCCTCAAGACATGGAGTCTAGCTTTGAGGCGCCTCAAGACATGGAGTCTAGCTTTGAGGCGCCTCAAGACATGGAGTCTAGCTTTGAGGCGCCTCAAGACATGGAGTCTAGCTTTGAGGCGCCTCAAGACATGGAGTCTAGCTTTGAGGCGCCTCAAGACATGGAGTCTAGCTTTGAGGCGCCTCAAGACATGGAGTCTAGCTTTGAGGCGCCTCAAGACATGGAGTCTAGCTTTGAGGCGCCATAAGACATGGAGTCTAGCTTTGAGGCGCCATAAGACATGGAGTCTAGCTTTGAGGTGCCGCAAGACAGAATGACGCCCTCTCAAAACTAGCTCCAGAAGACATGGAGGTGCGAGGGAGCGGGTTCATTCATTGGGGTCCAGGAGGAAAATCTGAGGCGCCTCAGAAGTCACCTTTTTTTTAGCTGACTCAAAGGTCAGCTCTCGTTCCCACCTGTCCCGTTCCCACCTGTCCCGTTCCCTGGAGCCCATTCTCGCCCACTTGTCCCGTGTCGCCAACCACCCCTCTTGTCAAAACCCCCCCCCCTCCCTCTCCTTCCCCACCCTCCTTCCCCCTCCTCCTCCCCCCACCTCCCCTCCCTCCCCCCCCCCCGCTTTACCCCTGGATCAGACCATCACCTCGTCCCTGACACCGTTCTCAGAACGCCTTGCCGTTTCTGAGTCGACTCGTGACGTTTGAGTCGACTTATGACGTTCGAGTCGACTTATGACGTTCGAGTCGACTCATGACGTTTCAGTCGACTTATGACGTTTGAGTCGACTTATGACGTTTGAGTCGACTTATGACGTTCGAGTCGACTCATGACGTTTCAGTCGACTTATGACGTTTGAGTCGACTTATGACGTTTGAGTCGACTTATGACGTTTGAGTCGACTTATGACGTTCGAGTCGACTTATGACGTTCGAGTCGACTTATGACGTTCGAGTCGACTTATGAGTCATAACGCTCTCCCGCCTCACTCCTCCCCCCCCCCCCCCACACCTCTCTGCGCCCTTTCCCCCCACCACGACAGACCATCACCTCGTCCCTAGACACCATTCTCAGAACGCTCTCCTGCTTCGGAGTCGCCTTGCCCCTCGCCTCAATGCACCGTTTCTCCCTCCTCCCTTCCTCCCACCATACCAGACCATCACCTCGTCTCTCGACACCGTTCTCAGAACACTCTCCCGCTTCTACATGCGCAGTGGAGTTAATGCCAAGCTCCCTGCTGACGTCAGAGAGAAGATCCTTGATGATCTGGCGGTTGCCGAAGCTGCGCTGTGATTGGCCACGTGGAAGCCATAATAAGGGGTCAGGTCAGGTCAGGTAGTACCTACATGCAGTGGGCCACCAGCTGCTGTTAACGTTTGTACTCAGTACTGGGGATCTTGAAAGTCTTCAGCTGATGGATTTTCTTTTGAATGTAATATTTGTTTAGGCATATGATACAAGCATTGTTGCACATGGCAACATAACATACATATGATTAGAATAAACAAACCTCTATGATGACCTTATAGCTCGTGGAGCAGGAAGTGTACCAATGAACGGGCTACCGCCTCTCCCACGGGCCCTCGGATCTCGGGATGTTTATCGGGGAACTCCTTGTAACACGAATAGTGGTGGTCCTTCTTCGGACACACGTCCATGTACCGAGGCGCCTCGATCTTCCACGAATCAAACACTGGGACGGACGATGCGACCCGCTTCCCATCTACAGTAAACGCCCTCGATATTGACGCTTCATCCCATGCTTGAGCTGGTTTGGAGTCTGCTTCTCTATAACCTGTTTCGCTATTACCGGTACCACCTTCTAGAATGCCACCTTCGTCATTATCACCTTTATTATTGCCATCTTCATGCTTCTCACCACCTTTACTGTCAACTCTGTTACCACCTGCTGCCAGCTGCCGCATCAACCGATTTAACTCCATAAGTGCCAAATTCGTCGCCGGCCCAACAAATGCCCCCGGCCCCACGGAGCGAGAGCAGTGGTCGCCCCCATTAGGCACCGGAGGAGCCGTGCGCAGTACTATCGGCTTGCCGGTCCGGGCGGCGAACTGCACTCCCCAGTTGAGATACTCTGGGAGGTGGGCTCGCATCGCTTGGACTGGCTCTAAGCAGCGTTTATTTGCCCAGTAGCCCGCTTCTAGAATGGTGACGTCAGCTGTTGTTGATATATCGTCTGGAAATGTAGTGTTGCGATGGGTGTACACACCCCGATGGCTGAGGGTTGGGGAAGGGGTTTGGGAAGGGGGAGGGGTAGGCCGGAAACAGGGAGAAAGGTTGCGACAGCATGACTGGAGCACACTGGCATCCACACCACACACACAGATGCACGCACGCCCACGCACACCCCCGCACTCACGCACACATGCACACACTCAGGGAAGCACGCACGCACACACACACGCACTCACGCACGCACGCGCACACGCACGCACGTGCACACACACATAAACGCGCGCCTGCGCACGCACTCACACGCACCAACGCCACCCACATGCACCCAAACTGCTCATTGCGGTAGATGCCATCCACCCAATAGAAGGTGGTTTCCTCGTAACGGTAGATGCCATCCACCCAGTAGAAGTTAACCCTCATACTCTCGTTCCGCCTCGATTCCAATCCCGGAGTCCCTAGTGCAGCGGGACCTGCATGCATCCCATACCACACCACCCAGAACCACCCACCTGCACCCGAACTCTTCGTTGCGGTAGATGCCATCCACCCAGTAGAAGTTGATCCTGAGCGTCTCATCCCGCTCGTTCCTCGACTCAAGGCTGAAGTCCGAGTGCCCCTTCCTTATCCTCTTGTCCGCCTCCCCTGACAGCAGGAAGTGCAGGTGGGCCGATAGCACCCGCTGGTGCGAGTCCCCCACTATGTTGATCTCATTGATTCCCTTCTGTGCAAGCCTTTCTATCCAACGGTTGGGAGCGGTTTCCGCTGGCGCACAGGGGAAGAAAGCCCAGCTGGAGATGGATGGGGGCGGAATGGGGGAGGAGGGAGCGGGAACAAGAGTGCGGTTGAGATTCAGAGGAGCAGTCCGAGTGCCCATTGCGTATCCTCTTGTCCGCCTCCCCTGACAGCAGGAAGTGCAGGTGAGCCGCCAAGACTCTCTGGTGAGAGTCCCCCACAATGTTGATCTCACGAATGCCCTTTTCTGCAAGCATGTGTATCCACCGGCTGGGAGGCGTCTCTGCTGGTGCACAGGGAAAGAACGCCCAGCTGGAGTGGAAAGAGAAGGGGAGAAGAGAAGGGGGAGAAGTGACACAGAGAGGGAGGCAGCAGAAAGTGCAGGTGAGCCGATAGGACTCTCTGGTGCGAGTCCCCCACTATGTTGATCTCAAGAATGCCCTTTTCTGCAAGCTTGTGTATCCACCGGCTGGGAGGCATCTCCACTGGCGCACAGGGGAAGAAGGCCCAGCTGGAACAACGGCGGGGGGGTGCAGGGGAGAGAAAGGGGGAGGACTGAGCGGAGGACTGGCGTGAATCATGACGGACTTTCGTTTAGGATCACTCCTGTTTGAGTCGCACCTGTCTACTTCACACTAGGTAGTCACCCTGGGTGGAGTCACTTACGTGTACTTGCCAGTGTGTACCTGCTTCCAACGCTCAGGGATGGAGGAGCGTGCACACGGAGAGGCTAGCTTGCTGGTTAACTACCACAGAGGGCACATGGCACATAGCAAACACAGCAAGGGCACACGGCTAGGGCGCATGGCTAGGGCACAGAGACGCACTGGGTAGATTCACTCACGTGTACTTGCCGGTGTGCACCTGCTTCCACCGACCAGGGACGGAGGAGCGTGTGCAGGGGGAGGCTAGCTTGTTGGAGGAGGTGTTATCTGAAGAGGCAGTATCTGGGAAGGTGGTATCTGGGGAGGTGGCAGTTGACGCCTGATTATTGCCTTCCCGAACCGCCACATCACTAGCACCAGCTGCTGCCACGTCATCCAGAAGGACCCTATCTTCTGATTTTGAGCGGCCAGCACTGTCATCATCAGCAGCAGCAGCAGCATCAACCGCAGCAGCAGCATCAGCCACAGCAGCAGCATCCGCCACAGCAGCAGCATCAGCACCCCCATCGCTACCAGAATCGCCATCACCACGAGCAGCAGGAGCACCAGCCGCAGCAGCAGCAGCAGCAGCAGCAGCAGCAGCAGCAGCAGGAGCGGCAGGAGCAGGAGCAGCGGTAACACCATCAGCAGTGGCAGGAAGCTTCTCGGAAGCCGACTGCTCCGGCCAGCGAATGGAGAGGGTCCACGTGGCAAGGTCATGGCGATAGGTGGACTTAAAATGGGCGGCGAAGGCAGGAGAGAAGTTGAGATTGGAGCAGCCCACGTGGAGAGAGGCTCTGGCGTTTGGGAGGAGGCGGGGGGGGGGGGGGGGGTGGGGGGAGTGGAGGGTGAGGCAGGAAAAGGGAAAGCAGGGCAGAGCGCTAGATAGGAGTGGTCAGCACGAAGCACCACGTATCTGCTGCCGCCAAGGGGAGAAGTTGCGATTGGAGCAGCCCACGTGCAGAGTGGCTCTGATGTCGTGTTGGTGGGGGGGGGGGAGAGGGGGGGGGAGTGTGAAGTGGACGGGAGGACAGGGAAGCCGGTCAGAACTTGGAATATGGGTGGCGAAGGCAGGAGAGAAGTTGAGATTGGCACAGCCCACGTGGAGAGTGGCCCTGGTGATTGGGGTGGGTTGAGGGATGAAGCAAGGGGGCGAAACGCATAGGGGAGGGGAGGGAGGAGCGCAGGGGCAGCACAGGGAGTTGGAATGGGTGGCCAGGGAAGAGAAGTTGGGATTGAAGTTGACAAATTGAGAAACGTGCAACGTGGCTCTACTGTGGGGAGAGAGAGGGTGGGCGGAGGAGAGGCAAAGACGGGGGGAGGCAACGCACCTCTAAAAGATTCTATACATGTCCACTGGACTTACCTATAGCTGCCCACGTCCCACAGAAGGTAGGAGGCGAGCAGGTGCGAGTAGGCCGGGGGGTGGTCCAGGCACTGCCCCTCGCCATGCCCCGGGCGCTGCAGGGAGAGAGGTGGTCCAGGCGCTGCAGGGAGAGAGGTGGTCCCGGCGCTGCATGTCGCCATGGCCGGTCTTTCTTCGCCTTGTCTGCTCTTGCAAGCCAGGGACCCGGCATGAGACAACAGTCTGGTGCCGCGGCCTCACCTGTAGCTAGCTGCCCCAGCTGGTGTCCCACAGACGGTAGGAGGCGAGGAGGTGCAAGCAGGCTGGGGAGTCCAAGCGCAGCCCTGCAGCGAGAGAGTCAGGTCCTTCTGTTGCTGTACCTATAATTGCCACGTCACGTCCCACGATTGCCGCGTCACATCCCACGATTGCCACGTCACATCCAACGATTGCCACGTCACATCCCACGATTGCCTGTGCGCGTCGCGCGTACCTGTGATTCCCCACGTCCCACAGGCGGTAGGAGACGCGCAAATGCGAGCAGGCGGGGGGGTCCAAGCACTGCACCTCCCCGTGCCGCAGAGCCGGGCCCTGCAGGGAGAGAGTCAGGTGCTATTCTTTGCTGTGCTGCTGTCTCAACGCACCTGTAATTCCCCACGTCCCATAGTCGGTAGGAGACGAGCAGGTGCGAGCAGGCCGGGGGGTCAAGGCACTGCACCTCGCCGTACCCCAGAGCCGGGCCCTGCAGGGAGAGAGTCACGTCCTTCTTCCACCAACTGTGCTTGCTGCTGCTGCTGCTGCTGCTGCTGCTACTTTCGTTCCCACTGCTGCTGGTAGAAGTGCTGCTGCTACTGTTGTCGTTGCTGCCGCTGCTCTCATGTCCCTCACTGCCCGCCTCGCTGCTCTCATGTCCCTCACTGCCCGCCTCGCTGCTCTCATGTCCCTCACTGCCCGCCTCGCTGCTCTCATGTCCCTCACTGCCCGCCTCACTGCTCTCATCGCTCATGCTCCTCCCCGCCTCTCCCTCCCTGCTGTTGTTGTCCGTGCTCTCGCTCTCACTTCCCTTCTCATTCTCCCTGCCGCTCTCACTATCCCGGCCGCTCTCATTCTCCCCGCCCTTCGCAACGCCCCTCCAAGGAAGCACCCATTGGGCAGGCGGCCTCACCCACACGTGCATGCTGCACAGATCCCCCCGCACGCACTCACTGCACCCTCTACCACTCACCACCACCCCCTCTGCTGCTGCTGCCGGTGTACTGCTGTTGACCAGGGGTTCTGTGAGGGTTTGGGGGAACATGGGGGTGGCACACGGCAGTGGGTTCTGGTAGTTCCTCGCTGCTCACTGCCTCTGCCCCTCGCACTGCCCCAGGACAGAACCCCCTTGCTGCTGGAGTGCTGCTGCTGTTGACCAGACCATGGGCTCTGTGTGAGGGATTGGGGGCACACGGGAGTGGTGCTTGCTGGTCTCTTGCTTCTCCCTGTCGCTGCTCTGCCCCAAGGCAGAACGCCCTTGCTGCTGCTGCTGCTGCTGCTGCTGACCAGACCATGGGCTCTGTGAGGGATTGGGGCACACGGGAGAGGTGTCTGCTGGTCGCTTGCTTCTCACCGTGTCTGCCCCAAGGCAGCACCCCCTTGCCGCTGCTGCTGCTGCCCCTTATGTACTGCTGCTGCCCCTTATGTACTGCTGTTGACCACAGGGTCTGAGAGGGATTGGGGCACACGGGAGCTGTGCTTGTCAGTCTCTTACTTCTGCCTGTCTCTGTTCCTCGCTCTGCTCCTCGCTCTGCCCCCAAGGGAACGCAACGAGACAGGCATTTGAGTCGACTCAACAGTCGGCACACGGGATAGGTGTTTGCTGGTCTCTTGCTTCTCCCTCTCTCTGCCCCTCGCACTGCCCTCAAGGACACATAACGAGACAGGCAAACAAAACAAGATAGCAAGCAAGCAAGGAACGAAGGTAGTCAAGCACGCACAGAGGCGGGCACTCTAAGGAAAGCACAGAGGCGGGCACTCTAAGGAAAGCACAGAGGCGGGCACTCTAAGGAAAGCACAAGCTTGACAGCTGGCAGACGTGACCTCGTACAGAGAATGCTCAAAGCATTTTGCTGAAAACCAGCTTTTGACGCGTCTGCTTTTGAGTCGACTCAAACGCAGGCGTGACCTCGTACAGAGAATGCATGCACAATTCAATGGTTTCTGCTGAAAAGCTTTGAGATGACTCCTAAATACACTTCATACACGCTACCTGGCGCGAGAGGGAGGGCGTACCTGACAACCTGGCAACAGCTGGAGGGCGTACCTGACAACCTGGCAACAGCTGGAGGGCGTACCTGAAGACCAGCAAATGTGATACAATGCGGCATCGGATGGGCCAAGGGCGGCATCGGATGGACTTTGTGCGCAGTCTGATGCAGCACGCGAGGCGCCACTGCCAACACAGAAAGAGTCGGCGGGGTGAGAGACACGAGAGGAAGGGAGGAGCGGGGAGGGCTTTGAGACTTCTCCAAACGCTGATGCACCACGCGAGGCGCCACGCGAGGCGCCACTGTCAACAGAAGAGGAAGGGAGGGTGCGGAGGAGGCGGCAAAGGAGAGGGGGGAGGAATCGTGGAGGAAGCGGATCGAGGAAGGGAGACAGGGTGTTAGGACAGGGCGACAGGGTGTTAGGACAGGGCGACAGGAGTGAAGGGAGTGGAAATGGGGACGGAGGTCGGATGAATGGGCAGGCTAGAATAGGGTTCGGTTCTCAGGAGTGAAGTGTGTGGTTATGATGGGTGAGTGGCTATCATTTGGACAATGGAAGGGGCTGTTTAATTTGAAGGGGGATGCGCATACGGGAGGAGTTGCGCATGTTGGGGCGGAATGAGCACATGCGGACGGAATGCGCACACGGGGGGGGATTGCGCATGTGGGGGCGGAATTCGCACGTGCGGACGGAATGAAAACACGGGGAGCATTGCGCGTGTTGGGGCGGAATGCGCACAATAGAGCGTGGGGAAAGCGGCTTGCAACAGCTATGCGAAAGGACACGGCCGGTAGGGGCACAGCGAGCAGACCACTAATCTGAGGGGCACCGCCGGTAGAGTTGGCGCCATACTGGGATTACCCTCGTAGAATTCGCCAAGCTAGTCCAGCTATCTGTCTGCTTCAGTATACACTACTATCAACTGTCAAGGACTTTCACATTGGCAGGCCCAATTGGCAAGACAGAAGACGGACGCGGTAGGGCGAAGCAGCTGGTCTTTGATTTTTTTGGAGAACCAACTGCAATTGAGGTACTCGGAAGAAAACAGCAGCGAGAAGGTCAGATGTGCGGCTTGGAGGACATCGCATATTGCGGCGCATGTTACGGCGCATATTCCTTAGTTGAGTGGGAAGGTCGGAGCATTCATTGCCACAACCTGCTGCTGTCGAATCGACGATCGCGGCGAACTAAGCAGCGCTTCTATTGGCTTTAAGTCAACTAAAAAAACGAAATTACTAACACAAGGTCAGGGCACTCGTTGTCACAAACCTGCTGCTGCCGTGATGCCCTTTCGATCTTATCGACGAGCCCGGCGAACTCAGCAGCGCTTCTATTGGCTGCTGCAATCCCCACGCGCTACGCGTTCCCCAGGTCGGTCCGTCGCCCGTGAGTCGCGGCCATACTTCGACCGCTACTAGCAGCAGCAGGAGCACGTTCAGCACCAGAAGAAACGGATGACCTATTCGCGCCGCGTCGATAAATCCTCTGCCGTTTTCCGCCGATTTTCCGTCCATGCGGAATGAGCTAGCTACTAATCGCCAGGCGAAAATTAACATGCTATGTTAACAGTCTAGCAGTCGTTAGGTCACCCGTCACTTACGCCTGAGCTGGTAGAGGTGAGAACATCACCGTGATAGACGTCATCAGACTAACAGCTTTGCCCGCCGCCGACAGATTTCCTGAGGGTGGAAGCAGGACTGAGTGCGCTCGCTTGCGTTCACTTCACTCAGCTTCTTGGGATTCCATTCCATCCTGTTTTGTTCTGTTCTGTTTCAACTACAATTCGCGTTGTGAATTTCGGACTCAAACATTTTCCGCCTCCAAGTTGCCACTCTCTGGAGTCTCCTTCATCAAGGTTTGGTTTGGCCCGGACCTGATCTTGCCCGGACCAGGTCCGTGTGCTGCTGCTGAGACCTTGTTCCACGTCATCGAGCCTTGAATGACACGAGCCAAGTAGACAGGCTCGGCGTGGTCACCCTGGCTCGGCCCCGCTAGGTGGTGGTTTTGTTTGTTTGGTACACTTGGTCTGGTACAAAGCAAGTGTGTGCGCGGTTTGGAGTCGAAGGCACGAAGCGTTGCTCAGGCCCGGCCTTGCTCAAACCAGGTCTTGCTCAGGGCTTGACCAGGTCTTGCTCAGGTCTTGACCAGGTCTTGCTCAAAACAAAACCGCCTGCCAGGCCAGAACCATGCGGAAGGGAGAAACTGAACTTGGTCTGGTTGGCGCGAAATGGGTAACCTGCCCGCCGAAGCTAACGACCTCGATGTGGTTTCGTCGAGTCCATAGTACATGCGATTCGTTCTGGCTCCACAGACGTGGAAGGTTTACGTGTGGCGATCCGTCACTTTCCGTTTCCGTTCCGTCTCAATTACGTCAATGTACTCATTGGTCTTCCCCCCATCGTGGGCCAAACTGCAGCAGCTCACCGCCAACTGCGCACTAAGCGAATGACAGCGATTCGGAATTGCTGCCATTCGCATCGTGCCTACTGGCTACCATCTAGAGTGGCTCGTCGCCCACGTCCACAGCCTCTTATTGGCTACCATCTAGAGTGGCTCGTCACCCTCCGTCATTCGTTCAGCCAATGAAAGTCCTTCTTCCCCAAACCCCTCGCACCTCCCTCCCAACCCAATCACCCTTCTCCCGCTCCCCCTTTCCCCCCATCACGCCCTCGTGTGCCCCAACCTCCCCCCAATTCCCCACTCCCCCACCGAACTAGTCCCCGATGAAAGTTTCTAGTGGTCCCACGGCAGTGGGTGCTGCAGAGCAAAAAATGCCTGACATTGGAACACCCTGTTTGCGAATCGCATCGCATGGATTGGGACAGGAATATGGGCGGGGAGGGGCGATTCGGACTGACTCAGGCAGGGGATTGTGTGAATATCCTATATCCTTTAGGGCGTGTCCAGCGCGTACGTTTTTTGTCAACCATACCCAACCAGTTTAGATTCGTTATTGATCCTTCTGATCCGTGAGGCACCTCACCCAACCGCAATCAAACGTACGGCTAGACTCGCCCTTCTACATCCTCACATGTTCTCCTGAGCTGAGAGTGGGGGATGTGCGAAAGGCACATTTTGCGCCATTCATCCCGTCTTTCTAGCGCGCATTCTGCGCCGCACGGAGCCCAACAGGGCCCACCGGACAGTTGTAGCACGACTCCGCTTCTCGCGCCGGCTGAGTGTAGTGCGCAGCGCAGACGGTTATAACTCCCACACTAGCCTTGCCTCGCAGTCAGCAACCGTCTGTCCGTCGCTTCTTAGAATATTAGCCCGTCTCCGGTCCTCGAAGTCGGAGCCTCGGGCGTGCACGACTTATTCGTTTATCAAGCTCCCCGTTTCAGCTGTACAACTTAGGCGAGAAATCTCCGCGTTCAATCTTCATCAGAGACGCAACTATTACTACAAAAGGTGCTAGTAGCGCTGCGCTTTTTTTCTTGCAGTTGTCGCCATGACCCGCCACGGCGCTCCCCTTCGCGCTGCGAGCCGCATGATACTCGCATTGTTTCTCGTCGCGGCTTTCGCGGCGCTGGTCGCGCCGGTTTCCGCGGCGAAGCAGAGCGACTTCCCCGCGTGCTGGTACACGGGCCTGCCGCCCGCGCGGCCGAATGTGACTGTAACGAGGTGCCTGGACGCGGCGGAGTGGACGTGCTGCTCCGACTGCGACGACCAGAAGTACGCGTTAGTGGAGGCATCCACGGATGGACGCGTTATACTGAACCAGATTGCCGCGGGGCTCGGCGACAAATTCACCAACGTCAATATGATGGTACGCGATAGGGAGTGATGGTCTTATACGTGGAGAGCCGGCCGCGAGAGTTGGAGGCTGGTAGCGAATTGCGGCAATTCGCGGCGAACTTGCGGTGGACGCGACGGGGGGAACAAAAGGCGCGCCGCGGTGCGTGACAACCGACTGTGGTTTGATTGCACCAAAAAGTTTTCCGCCAGGTGTAACGCGAACAGGGATCATCATGAGAAAGGGGTTACTGTTCATATACTTGCGAAAGGTGATGCGGAAAAGTTTCCGAAACAACTGTTGCTGTACCCGCGGCGTTGCTCAACTGTTTATCTCATCACCTTTCGCAAGTACAGCAACAAGTTGAGAGAGTACAACTCAACAGCAGGTCATGATGATAGGTTTCATTACAGAAACGCAATCTATCTCACGAGCAGCGCTTCTCCCCCCCCTCCAACCCCCCTTCCGACACTCCCTCGCATTCGACCTCTCTCCGCCTCTCCGCCCCGTCGCCTCCTTCCTCCCCCCTCTTCGCCCAGGTGTGCGCGCATTTCAGCGGGCTCGAGCGTTGCCAGTTAGTCTTAGCCTCTCTCTCCCCCTCCCCCCCCCCTTGCCCACCTCTTCCCCATTCCCCCACTTCCGCCAATCCACCTCCCCGCGTGAGGAGTCTATTTTTGAGGCGCCTCAAAAATAGTTCCCTGCTCCCCATTGCCCACCTCTTCCCCATTCCCCCACTTCCCCCAATCCACCTCCCCGCCAGGTGTGCGCGCAGTTCGGTGTGTTCCAACAGTGCCGGTTCCTCCGCTGATTTCTGAGGCTTTCACCCTCTCTTCCCCCACCCTCCCCCGCCCTTTCCCCCCCTTCCCCAGGCGTGCCCGTAGTTCGGCGACTCCCAGCAGTGCCAGCCCTTCCTTCGATTTTGGGGACTCAAGAACCGTTCTGCTCCCTTCCCCCACTGTTCTCCCTTCCATCACTCCTCCCCTCCCACAGGTGTGCGCGCAGTTCAGCGAGTCCCAGCAGTGCCAGTTTGACTTACCTTCTTTCTCTCCCCCTTCCCCCCCTTTCCCGCCCTCCCCTCCCTCTCCCCCTCCCCACCTTCCCGCGCCTCTCCGCAGGTGTGCGCGCAGTTCAGCGAGTTCCAGCAGTGCCAGATTCTTCTGGAGCAGGTCGTATGCGCCACGGGATGCAACCCGGGTGAGTGGGAGACGCTCCCAGGGTGAGTCATTCGGCAAGCACGGGCCAGTTTGAGGCGCATTAGAGGAGTGAGAAGGAGAGTGAGAAGAGTGAGGAGAGTGAGGAGAGTGAGACGGAGAGTGAGAAAGAGAGTGAGAAGGAGAGTGAGAAGGAGAGTGAGAAGGAGAGTGAGAAGGAGAGTGAGAAGGAGAGTGAGAAGGAGAGTGAGAAGGAGAGTGAGTGAGCGATGAGTCGATATTTGAGTCGAGTCACCTCATTACAATGTCACACAACACCAAACGTTTCTGCTGTGCGCCCAGAATGACACGGCGGACACAGCTGGCACAGCGGATAGGGTGTGCGCGTTTGAAGCAGTAAGCGGTTCGTGTGAGCGAATAACCTTTGGAAAATAATAATACCAGAAAGATGTTTTAAATAAGTGGAAATCTACACACAAGTCAGGCCTTCTATAAAAGGGCTTTCTTCCGTCCTGAATACCTCGCTCTCTCCATCCCTCGCTCTCTCCATCGCTCGATCATTTCCTCTTTCCCCACACTCCCCCCCCCCGCTGTGCGCTCCCTTTTTGAACCCATCTGGACTCCAGATTCCGGCAGCTATTTCAAGCTGATCGACGGGAATCGCGTCATGCAGGTCTGCAACACCTTCTCCCAGACAGTCTACCAGACGTGCAAGGGTTTGTCATGTAAGTACACCTTTTGTTTTAGGGTAACTTCTGCGCGCGACCACCTGGAAACACGTGATGCGGGTGAGGAACGCCTTTTCCCAGGCCGTCTACCAGACCTGCAAGGGGCTTTCATGTTAGTACACCCTTTTATTGAGGTGACTTCTGTGCTGGGTCACCTATGAGGCGCGGCCTGCCACGCACGCCTCCTCCTCCTAGATCGTGCACCAGCCTCCAAGGGGCTCTCTCGCGTAGCCTCACCCACACTTGTCACTTGTGTAACTGCTATGGGCCGGCGCTCGGAATACCGAAGGCCGCATAGCATAATGCTTTCCGGAATGTGTATCATGTAACAACTTCCCACCCTTTCTTCCTTCATGTGTGTGTCATCCTGACGGATTTGACATCACAATTATTCTCATGGATTTTGGAATCACAACTATGCAGACGGATTTTGGCATCACAACTATTCTGACTGATTTTGACATTACAACTGTTCTGACGGATTTTGACATCACAACTATTTTGACGGATTTTGACATCAGAATCTTCCTCAGCACCTGTTTGTCATCGTTACATCCAAATGCATCATCCGGCCAATCCAAGGAGAAGGTAGGTTGTCATCGCTACATCGTTATCTTAACCTCTTCCCAATCGCTCTTCCTCCCCCTCCCTCCTCATGCAGTACCTGGAGTGGCCACGCTCGGCAGGTTCTTCCCGTCAGCAGAGCCATTCAATCTCCCTCCCTATCCCTCCCTATCCCTCCCTATCCCTCCCTATCCCTCCCTAACCCTCCTTTCATGCAAGATACTTTTTTGGAAAGAGCCTCCATCCAATCTCTCTCCCTATCCCTTACTCCCTCCCACTACGCACTGCCTGGTGTTGCCACACTCGGCAGGTTCTTCCCTACAGCAGAGCGATTTAAGGAGGAATTTATCAATAACTTCGCCATCCAATCACCCCCTCCCCCTCCTCCTTACCCTCTCCCACTGCACAGTGCCGGGAATCGCCATGCTGGACAAGTTTTTCCCATCAGCAGAACGCTTCATGGAGGATCGTTTTGGGACAGCGAGCATACAACTTGAGCCGCTCTCTCCTTTCCTCACCTCTCCCCCTTCTCCCTTTCGTGTCCCCGCTTACAGTGCCGGGAATCGCCACACTGGACAAGTTTTTCCCATCAGCCGAACGCTTCATGGAGGATCTTTTCGGCAAGGTCGGCACCGCTTTCGGCGTCTACAACTTCACTGTAGCTGTAACACCCGACGGCACCGACGCCACACAGTGTTACAACGGGCCAAAGAAGGTCCCCACCATTCCCTTCTGCTGTGACCCACTCGATGTACCCGTTGAGAAGTGCCCCGCTAAGGTTATGAATTTCACCGAGTATCCCGATATGAAGAAGTATATCAATAGGACGGTCACTGACAAGCAGTGCAACCAGTTCAGATGCAGCAGCAACAGCAGCAGCGGTGGCGGTGGTGCTGCTGCTGGTGGCACCAGTAGCAGCAAGCTGGTGGATGGTATCGCATCTCCAACGGATTGCATTCCTGACGCCGGCAGCGCTAGCGGCAGCGCAGGCGACTCGAGTGATGCTGTGAATTCGGCCGGCAGCAGCAATGGGGGCTCGAGTGGTGCTGTGAATTCGAGCAGCAGCAGCAATGGCGGCTCGAATGGTGCGGTGGATTCGAGCAGCAGCAGCAGCGGCGGCAGCAGCGGGAGCTCCCCATCTGGGTCGTCTGGTGGGAAGAACTCCAATCGCGTGCTTTCGGAAGTGTTTTCTGTTGCTGCTGCGTTACTGCTGCCAATGGTTCTGGCAGTGCTGTGAAAGCGTGTTTGGTTGATGGCGGCTCATTCAAAAATAAAAATGTCTTAAAGCCTTATGAACAGTAAGTAAGCTTGTCAACATGGGATGGGTATTTGGGGAGTGAGGGGAGCATATAATCCCGCATGCCACCTGAATGTCATTCAAGTTATGTAATAAGTCACGACGAGGAAGATTACTCCCCCAACATGCAACGGACATAGAAACTTGAATCGTATGCAACTTATTTCTACCATCCAACATCAATTCCTCCATTTTTGCCCGGCGAGTCACATCACATCTTGTATCGAGACACTCCCAAAATCAAACTGATGGTGGCTCTCTGATCTGGCTCTCGCTTGCCAATCTCTCCCATCCCAACATTCGGATTTGAGCCCTTGACGCGGGAACCCGCCCAGCACCTTGGTGCGGCACTAACGCCGGTCTCACCATGTAGCACCATACTGAAACCCACAAAAAACGTCTCCATTGCGCGAAACCGATCTGCACCGTATGACAGCGGTCGTTGACAAGCACTTCAGAGCAGGACCAAGCGCTGTCTATGATTATTAGGCAGTCCCTTCCGCCATAGCGTAGGCCGAAGGTTATGCTAGTACGCCAATACTAATGGAAAAAACATTTTGCCACCCTAAGCCGTAATGCGTCTAGTAGTCCAGTCCAGTCTCGACTCCCGGTTACCTCTCGCAAGCTTCGTCGTTCCGTCGCATGGGGTCGTCGCGGGTGTCGTTCGATAATCTATCGGACGACCTTCTATGCATCATCCTTTGCTAGCTGGATAAGCAGTCAGCTGGCCTCTTCACCCACGCTCTGGTCTGCAAGCGATGGTATCGCATCGCGTGTCTCACGCGGACGTCGATCTCCGTCAGCTGGCCCGTCTCAACCGTCAAATTTCTCCGATCACTTCTTCAGTTCAAGAATCTGACGTCTGTAACGATCAGTGGGTCCAAGATAACCGATCTCGGTGACGCTCTTCTCAGCGGCCTTGGTTCTGCTTGTCCAAAGCTGACGCATTTGGACCTCTATGACGAAAACTACCACCGTCCACCTATAACGAGTACTGGACTGCATGCACTGTTCACCGGCTGCACCGAGCTGCAGACGCTTTCCGTCAACATTCATGACGAGATCAAACTGATGCCGTCATCCTTCTTCCGTCTATCCTCCTTAACGGACGCCAATCTCAACTTCGGCCTCAGCGATTTCCCTGACGAGTTCGGCGGGCTGAAATCGCTCAAGAAGCTGACACTTGAAGAAATGTACATCGGCAATCTGTCCGAGTCTTTCGGTCTGCTCACCGCCTTGACCGAGCTGAATTTTTCCACCTGCAAGGAGCTGTACGATCTCCCCGACTCCATCGGCGATCTCTGCTCGTTGAAGAAACTGACAATCTTCCATGCAGAGTCGTTGGAGGTTCTTCCTGACCAGCTCGGCCGGCTCCATAATCTCGAAGAGGTTCAATTCTTATTCAACGAGTCCCTCTGCCAGCTCCCGCTTCCCTTCTTCCGCCTTCCTAAACTCAGAATCCTCAATCTATGGGAATTGGGAGATCTACCAGAGCTCGAGGGTGACGTGTCAAATCTCGTGGCTCTGGAAACCCTTTCCATTGACAAATGCCGGTTCACCTCTCCCCCTGCTTCCCTCTGCAAACTCCCGAACCTCCGTTGCCTGAAGGTTACAGACTGCATGGCACTCAATCACCTCCCACGGAGCATAGGGAGCTTGCCATCGCTGCAGCGTCTGGAGTTGTCCAACCTCAGAAACGTTAAGCGTCTGCCGGGAACCATCTCAAAGCTGTCCAGCCTCCGCTCCTTCTCCCTGAAGAGGTGCAATGGCATCACCACGCTCCCGGCGTCTCTCTTCCAGAACTGCGGGCTCCTGACGGATATTGAGTTCGACTGGCCGTCGAGCTGTGTGGACGGCAAACAGGCTGGAAAACTGTCTCCTGCTGAGGCTTTCTTATCCTCGCTTTGCAGGATGTCCAGCCTGGCAGTCCTCGCTCTGTCCGGCTTCCCCCGCATCAGTACGCTTTCCCAGCAGATCGGGAATCTCTCGCAGCTGAAGCAGCTGAAGCTTTCTTCCTGGCCCAACCTGGCAGGCTTGCCTGATTCTATGTCCAAGCTCACAAGCCTCGAAAGCCTTGTGATCTCGTTGTGCCCGGCTTTCAAGGACAAGGCTGCTGCGATTCTTGAGCTCCCGAATGTGAGGGTTTCGCTGTCTTGCAATCACTGGGAGCCGGAGGAAGAAGAGTGGGGGAGCGAGGACGAGGAGGGTGAGGAGGAGGATGGACTGATGTAGAAGCAATGGCCGTCGAATAGGGCTGGTTATTTTTCTTGAGGAGCCTTGCATATTGTTTAAGGAGTGGAGACGGATTTGCAGCGTGAGACCGATGTAGAGTATTGATTTAGACTTAGCTTGGTGGCTTAGTGCTCCTGTAGAGCAGGAGGGTTTCATTGCCGGTAGCAGCAAGAAAAGGGGAAGGGGAAGGGGAGGGGAGGGGAGGGAAACTGGGTGTTGAGGGGGGGAGGGGAGAAGGGGAGGGGGAGAGGGAGGGGGGGGAGGGTAGTGTATATTGAGGTTTGACTGTGCAGTTCACTATGGTACCAGGGAAGTCTTTGCATGTCAGCACACAAGTGGAGCGCCATTGCCTGCTTTGCTATGGTGAGTCCTCTGCAGCTAGTTCCTTACCTTTCTTTTTTTGAGTTGGTTTTATGTAACTTCTGTTGAAGATATGTACTGGGTATGTCCTCCTATAGAGTTATTGGACTCCATCTTGGACCAGGAACCTTCCCATTTCCCAATTTCTATGCTGATGTTTTCTCAATGAACTTCGTTCATTTTAATATGCAACGCCCCATTCCATTCCATCCAACTCACATGACCTCGTCTCACCACCACCTGCGTTCTTTCCACATTCCCCCATAGCCTCCAATAGCCTCCACAGCCTCCTTCCTCATGCATTCTTTCTCACAATTGCCCGGATTTCTATCTTATCTGAACCCCACTTATCTCGCCGTTTTGTCCACTTGCCTCCCCGCGTTCGTATCATGTGTGACCCTTTGCTAATGTCTCTTCCTCTCCTCTTTGCCCCTTCTGTGGTGAACAAGTGTTTTTCATGCTTTTCCTGTTCTCCCTTTTCCTCTTCTGTCCTCTCCTTTCCTCTCCTTTCCACCCTTGCAGTTCCCTCGTACATAGTATGCCCGTTCTGCATTCCCCTCTCCTATCCCATTCTCCTCCGACTCTGTTCTTCTCTCTTCTTTTCTCACTCTCTCATCCCCCATCATCCTCTCCCCCCCTCCCCCCCGTCCTCCACCCCCCCAATCTCCCCTCTCACTGGCAGACCAGGACCTTTCGCAGCTGCAGGGCCTGAAACCTCACACAAATTTTTAACCTACTTGCTTGTGGCCATTCTGTTAAATAATATAGGTTGTAAATCATTGTAGGTCTGGTAGGTGTTACTGAAACCTACTGTAGAGGGTACAACCTGTCAAATATATGTATAACTCATATTTGTAAAGACTGTATAGGGTCATCTCTTAGAGGGTACAACACTCTTAGGTATATACCCTTGTTCTCTCCCTCTATTCAACTATTCGTTTCTCACTCTAACATGGTATCACGCGTAGGTTAGGATCCCCCACCTACCGCTTCCGCCCGTACCCTAGCTAGACCTGTCGCGCCCCTCCTGGGCCCCGTCGCACCCCTCCTGGGCCCCGTCGCTCCCCTCCTGGGCCCCGTCGCGCCTCCTGGCCCCGTCGCGCCCCCCTAGCCCCGTCGCGCCCCTCCTGGGCCCCGTCGCGCCCCCCTAGCCCCGTCGCGCCCCTCCTGGGCCCTGTCGCGCCCCCCCTAGCCCAGTCGCGCCCCCCCTAGCCCAGTCGCGCCCCTCCTGGGCCCCGTCGCGCCCCCCTAGCCCCGTCGCGCCCCTCCTGGGCCCCGTCGCGCCCCCTAGCCCAATCGCGTCCCTCCTGGGCCCCTGGCGCGCCTCCTAGCCCGTCGCGCCCCTGGGCCCCTCGTGCCTCCTAGCACCCGCCGCGCCTGCCCGGCCCCGTCGCGCCTCCCTCGCCCCGCCGCGCCTGCCTGGCCCCGCCGCGCCTGCCCGGCCCTGCCGCGCCTCAAAGCCCCGCCGCCCCTGACTGGCCCGCCGCACCTGCCAGGCCCTGCCGCGCCTGCCTGGCCCCGCCGCACCTGCCTGGCCCCGCCGCGCCTTCTGGCCCCGCCGCGCCTGCCTGGCCCTGTCGCGCCGCCTGGCCCCGCCGCCCCTGACTGGCCCGCCGCGCCTACCTGGTCCTGCCGCGCCTGCCTGGCCCCGCCGCACCTGCCTGGCCCCGCCGCGCCTTCTGGCGCCGCCGCGCCTGCCTGGCCTCGCCGCACTGCCTGGCCCCGCCGCGCCTGCCTGGCCCTGCCGCGCCTCTTGGCCCCGCCGCCCCTGACAGGCCCGCCGCGCCTGCCTGGCCCTGCCGCGCCTACCTGGCCCCGCCGCACCTGCCTGGCCCCGCCGCGCCTTCTGGCCCCGCCGTGCCTCCTGGCCCCGCCGCCCCTGACTGGCCCGCCGCGCCTGCCTGGCCCTGCCGCGCCTACCTGGCCCTGCCGCACCTGCCTGGCCCCGCCGCGCCTACTAGCCCCGCCGTGCCTCCTGGCCCCGCCGCCCCTGACTGGCCCGCCGCGCCTGCCTGGCCCTGCCGCGCCTGCCTGGCCCCACCGTACCTGCCTGGCCCCTTTCGACCCGGCTCGTCCTGCAGTGCCGCCTCGGGCTCTGTCTCCTCCGCTCGCCTGTGCTGAGGCGCTTCGTGGCCCCTGTGCTGGAGGGGGCTGTAGCTGTGTTCCTGTGGAGCCGTGCCGCTGACCCTGCACGATGGCAGACTTCGTGCTCCGACTGGACGCCGAGGGCCATGCGGTTGACTTCGCCGCCTGGCTCTCCGACCTCCGCCGCCACCTTACAGGTCAGCGCCAGGATGGCCACTCTTTGGTTGTCCATGTTGACGGCTTGCTCCCCCGCCCCCCTGTAACTGCCCCCCTCCCTGCTGATCCCTCATCTGATAACCGTGAGACCTTCTCTACTGCTGCGCTTGCCCGTGCGGTCTGGGACTCCCGCGATGCAGTCGCTCAGGTAGCCATTAGCCATGCCCTCCCTGTCTCTGAGCGCTCGCGTTTTGCTACTATTGAGACGGCCAAAGCTTACTTAGACGCTCTTGTTGCTTCGTTCCCGCTCGTCTCGTCCTCCTCTCCTCCCGTCCCCTCCTCCCTCGTCCCTTGTTGTTGCACCTCCTCCGTTCTCTGACTACCTCCGTGCTGCTCGTCCCCTTGTCCCTCGGGTCCTTGCCTCTCTTGTTACCGACCCTGCTGTTCCTGTCTCGCGCCTTGACGCGCTTGTCGCTGCTGTCGCTGACTTCGCCTCTACCCGCCGCCTTGACTACGCTACCGCTCTGGTCTCTGACCCTGCCCGTCCTCCGTCCGTCGGGGGTGCTCCTGCCCTCGGCAGCGACGTCCTAGAGGACAGGCAGTACGAGCTGGCTTTCCTGTCCGAGGCTGCTCCTCATCTCTGCTCCATGCTTTTAGTCCCTAAGGGTGACCCAGACGCCTTCGACATCCCGACCCCTCGCACCTACGCTGAGGCCTGGAAGAAGTCAACCCCCTCGCGCTGACTGAAACCTCTGGCCACGTAGCGCGCCTTGAAGACAGGCGGCTCTCCTGGGGGGCGCTTCACCTTGAAGAGCCACCGACCATCGACTACGTTCACCCCAGGCGGGGGAACTGCGTCGACGTAAGTGCCGGTGGACCTCCAAGATGCCATCTCCTGCTCCATGGCAGCTATCCACTGAGAGGCCCAAGGTCCCGAGGTGGCCTCAGCGTAGGTGCGAGGGGTCGGGATGTCGAAGGCGTCTGGGTCACCCTTAGGGACTAAAAGCATGGAGCAGAGATGAGGAGCAGCCTCGGACAGGAAAGCCAGCTCGTACTGCCTGTCCTCTAGGACGTCACTGCCGAGGGCAGGAGCACCCCCGACGGACGGAGGACGGGCAGGGTCAGAGACCAGAGCGGTAGCGTAGTCAAGGCGGCGGGTAGAGGCGAAGTCAGCGACAGCAGCGACAAGCGCGTCAAGGCGCGAGACAGGAACAGCAGGGTCGATAACAAGAGAGGCAAGGACCCGAGGGACAAGGGGACGAGCAGCACGGAGGTAGTCAGAGAACGGAGGAGGTGCAACAGCAAGGGACGAGGGAGGAGGGGACGGGAGGAGGGGAGGACGAGACGAGCGGGAACGGAGCAACATAGGGTGGGTGGGCAAGACAGGAGAGACGGGACGAGCACGGGAGGGACGGCGAGCCCAAACGTGAGACGGAGGTGGAGGGTCAGGGGATAGCGGAGGAGACACAGGAGGGGAACGAGGAGGAAGACGGGCCGGAGACGAGTCCGGCGGCGGGAACACAGGACCGTAGACAGGAAGGTCAGCAGGCGGTGGGGGAGACACCGGCGCGTGGTCCGGGGAGGGAAGGCCAAGCAGGCGGAGAGCGGAGACCGGCGGCGACGGCTGCTGCGGCGGCGACGTCGGCTAGGCCGGAACTCTCGGACCAGCAGAAGCAGAACGACCGTCGGCAGAACACTCAACAGCAGCACCCCCAGAACCAACACCCCCAGAGCGAGAACCCCCTCCAACACCAGCGGCACCCCCAGAAGCCGCAGGACGAACACCCTCCTCCACACCAGCACCCCCAGGGGCCAAGAGCGGCGGCGGCAGTGGCCGCGACGGCTGCGGCGGCGGCGACAGCGGCGACGGCTGCGGCAGCGACGGCGACGGCGGCGGCAGCGGGGTCGGCGACTACGACAGTGGGGGCGGAGGCACCGGGGAAGGGGGACGCGGCAAGGACGGACGGGGGGTACCACCAGAGTCAGCAGACTCCTCAACGGGGACAACCGACGGGAGGGGAGTGACGTGAGAGACACCAAACGGGGCAGGACGAGGCGGGAGAGGGGCAGGGGCTACCGGGGGAGAGGGAGCAAGGAACAGGGGGGGGGCAACTGGGAGACCTCGGTGAGGGAAGCGGCGGTAGAAGGAGATGGACTCGTCAAAGGTGACGTCACGAGAGTGCAGGAAGCGGTGAGACGGCGGGTGGTAGAAAAGCCAGTCAGACGAGTCCAGGGGGAAACCGAGGAAGACACAGGGGACAGTGCGGGCAGTGAGCTTGTCCGTGCTAGAGGCACAAACGTGAGCAAGGCAGCCCCAGACGTGGAACGCAGACGCGTCACCGGGGAACCCGGTCCAAACCGGCGAAACCGGCGGGCCTAGGGGTGCCGCTGGTGCTGGAGGGTGTTCTCGCTCTGGGGGTGTTGGTTCTGGGGGTGCTGCCGTTGAGAGTTCTGCCGGTCCGAGGGTCGAGGCCCAGCCGCCGCAGCAACCCCAGCAGCCGTCGCCGCCGGTCTCCGCTCTCCGTCTGCTCGGCCTTCCCTCCCCTGACCGCTCGCCGGTGTCGCCCCCACCGCCTGCTGACCTTCCTGTCTACGGTCCTGTGTTCCCGCCGCCGGACTCGTCTCCGGCCCGTCTTCCTCCTCGTTTCCCTCCTGTGTCCCCTCCGCTGTCTCCTGACCCTACACCTCCGTCCCACGTTTGGTCTCGTCGTCCCTCACGTGCCCGTCCCGTCTCTCCTGTCCTGCCCTCCCACCCTATGTTGCTCCGTTCCCACTCGTCTCGTCCTCCCCTCCTCCCGTCACCTCCTCCCTCGTCGCTTGCTGTTGCACCTCCTCCGTTCTCTGACTACCTCCGTGCCGCTCGTCCCCTTGTCCCTCGGGTTCTTGCCTCTCTTGTTACCGACCCTTCTGTTCCGGTCTCGCGCCTTGACGCGCTTGTCGCTGCTGTCGCTGACTTCGCCTCTACCCGCCGCCTTGACTACGCTACCGCTCTGGTCTCTGACCCTGCCCGTCCTCCGTCCGTCGGGGGTGCTCCTGCCCTGTTGTCAGCGTACAGAACCGGGGCAGAGCTAGGCCGCTCACCTAAGTCGGCAAGCAAGAAGGTCAGCCAACGAACCTCCTGTGCCGCCATCACAGCTAGACTGGGCAACAAACGAGGAGCGAGTGGACCTCCATGAGATGGCCCCTGAACCAAGGCTAAAGCAATAGCCCTGGGAGGACCTGAGGGTCTCAGTATCGTCTGTCCAAGAAGCGTCTGTGTGCCCCGTAAGGACGACTGGTCTGCATCCTCCAAGCACTAACCTCATGCCCGATGTACTTGCTAGATAACGCAAAACCCTCTTAGCGGCCGACCATTGATGTGGTCGGTGTCTGCATATGGCCACAAAGCGAGCCAGGATGCTGAGAGGGTATGCGAGATCTGGACGAGTGCAAGTCATCAGGTACATAAGGCAACCCACAAGCTCTGCGTAAGGACCACTGGGCTCTATTGACTCCTCAGGAACTGGAGCTGAAAGCCTGTCATCTACTGGCAAAGGTGTGGGCTGTGCGGAGGAGAACTGAAGACCGAACCTCTGAAAGACCTAGCGCACCAAGTGTGACTGTGTGAGAGTGAACCTCTGAGTGCAGGTGTGTCTCCTCAGCAACTCAGGCTTTACAGAGGCCAGTGCGTCTCTGTCTGCAGTAGCAAAGACCAGGTCGTCTACGCAGACAATGATGTAGAACGGAGTCTGGCCAGCATGAACGAAGAGCGAAGGGTCTGCAGAGGACGGAAAGAACTGCAGGTCAGCTAGCATAGCACACATCGTGTCGTGCCACTCACGGGGCGCCTGTCGCAGGCCGTAGACCGGGCGTCAGAGGAGCCACTAGGTCCCAGGAGGGAAGGTACCAGTGAAGCCATGCGGTCGACGCAAGCAGACCTGCTCGTGTAGGCTGCCCTGAAGAAAAGCAGTGGATGAGTCGAGGGAGTGGAGCTCGTAGTCACGCTGTGCTGCTACATGTAGCAGTGCCCGAAGAGTAGTAATCTTTGGGGTCGGGGCGAAGGTCTGAAAGAAGTCCACCCCCTCTCGCGGACTGAAGCTTCTAGCCACGTAGCGCGCTTTGAACGCAGGCGGCTCTCTAGGGGGGCGCTTCACTTTGAAGAGCCAGCGGCCATCGACTACGTTCACCCTTGGTGGAGGAACTGCGTCGACGTAGGTGTCGGTGGATCTCCAAGTTGCCATCTCCTGCTCCATGGCAGCTATCCACTGAGAGGCCCAGGGTCCCGAGGTCGCATCAGCGTAAGTGCGAGGGGTCGAGATTTCAAAGGCGTCTGGGCCACCTCAAGGACTAGCAGCCTCGAACAGGAAAGCAAGCTCGTACTGCCTGTCCTCTAGGACGTCATTGCCAAGAGCAGGAGTACCCCCGACGGACGGAGGACGGAAAGGGTTAGCGACCAGAGCGGAAGCGTAGTCAAGGCAATGGGTAGAGGCGAAGTCAGCGACAAGAGCGTCAAGACGCGAGAGAGGAACAGACGTGTCAGTAAAAAGGGAGGCAAGGACCCGAGGAACTAGAGGACGAGTAGTACGAAGTTAGTCAGATAGAGGGGGAGGCGCGACAGCGAGCGACAATGGATGAGGTGAAGGCAGGAGGGGAGGACGAGATGCGTGGGAACGAAGCAACATAGGGTGAGAATGCTGAGCAGGGGAGACAGGACGAGCACGAGAAGGAAACGAGACCATACGTGAGACGGAGGCGTCGGGTCAGGAGACAGATGCGGTAAAACAGGAGGGGAACGAGGTGGGAAACGAGCCGGTGACGAGTCTGGCGGAGGAAACACTGGATCGTGGACAGGAAAGGGAGGAGGCGGCGGGGGAGGCGCAGGCGAGCGGTCAGGGGAGGAAAGGCCGAGCAGGCGAAGGGCGAAAACCGGCAGCAACTGCTTCTGCTGCTGCTCGACGCCGACACCTGGACCACCAGCTGCACCGCGGCTACCTCCGGAACACTCCACTCCAGCACCCCTAGAACGAGCACCCCAAGAGCGAGAACTTTCTCCAGCACCGGTGCCACCCCCGAGCCCGCCGGGATATGCCACGACAGGAACCCCAGGACTAGCACCCTCCTCAACGCCAGCACCCCCAGAGGCCACGAACTGCGGCTGCTGCTGCGACGGCGGTGGCGGCTACGGCGGCGGCTGCTGCTGCGGCGGCGGCGGCTGCGGCAGCAGCGGCGGTGGCGACGGCAGAAGAGGAGACACCAGGGGAGAGTCGGGCGGCAAGAACTGTGCCGCATGGCCACCGGAGTCAGCCGACTCCTCGACCGGGACAACTGACGGGAGGGGAATGATGTGAGACACACCAGACGGAGCAGGATGGGGAGGAAGGTGAGCAGGGGCTACTGGGGGAGTGGGGACCAGAAACAGGGGAGGGGAATCCGGGAGACCTCGATGAGGAAAGCGGTGGTAAGAGGAGACAGACTCGTTGAAAGTGGCGTCACGGGAGTGAAAGAAGCAGTGAGACTGCGGGTGGTAAAAGTGCCAGTCAGAGGAGTCCAGGGGGAAACCGAGGAAGACACAGGGGACAGTGCGGGCAGTGAGCTTGTCCGTGCCAGAGGCACAAACGTGAGCAAGGCAGCCCCAGACGTGGAACGCGGATGTGTCACCAGGGAACCCGGTCCAAAGAAGGGTCGACGAAACCTGCGGCCGCTGGGAGCGGGGCCAGAGGTTAAGCTGGTGAGCGGCGTAGCGAACGGCGAACAGCCACAGAAAATGGGGTGCATCGGCATGAATCATGGAGGTACGAGCCACCTCCATGACCAAGCCGATGGGTCGCTCAGCGACCCATTTTGCTGCGGGGGGTCCAGTAGGGAGTACGACTGGGTGATGCCCTCCGCACGATAGTTCTGTCCAAGCCGACCAGAGGCGAACTCGCCGCCAAGGTCGGAGTGGAGACACAGCACAAGGAGACCGCGGTGAAGGCGGGAAGCCACGACCGACGAGATGAGAATGTCAGGCACGTCGGCCTTCCGCTCCAATGGAAACACCGTGGTGTAGCGCGTGTAGTCGTCCACGAGCACTAGAAAGTAGCGCTCGCGATGCAGTCCGGGGACGGGGGCTGGGCCCCAGAGGCCCAGGTGCAGGGTCTGAAGGGGTGCGGTGGCAGGACGAAGCGAGGAGGAGTGAGGAGCACGGCGCAGCCGGCCCTTGACGCAGGGCGTGCATGGCGGCGCAGGCGAGGGAGGGAGGGGAGGAATCGACGGAGGGAGACCTAGGACGAGACCGTGCTAGGACATGTGATGCAGACGCGAGAGAGCGGGGTGACCTAGGCGGTGGTGCCACAGAAGCGACGGGTGAGTGAGCGACCGACACGAGCACGCAGCGGCGATCTGGGTAGACACAGGACCAGGGAGGGACGGTCCACCCGGGGGGAAAGCAGTGTCCAGCGTAAAGCGGCCAGACACCGGGTCCTAGAGGAAAATCGCAAGGAGGGAACCTGAGGCAGCCTCGGTATAGACGGCATACCGCTCGTGACTCGGGGACGTAGTGGTGACGCCGAGGTCCTGAAGACAGCCGACACCAACTAAGTTCCGGGAGAACGAGGGGATTTGGAGGCTGTAAGGGAGCCTGAGGGGACCGTTGGACAGGGAAGGGTAGTGTAGCTGTGAGCAATAATAGGCCCAACCGAGGGGTCAGCAAGGGCGACAGCGATAGGCGCGGCAAGCGGCGTGAGTGTGGCGCGGTCGCGGAAGAAGCTGGCAGACACACCAGAGTCAAGTGTGAAGGACAGCGAAGCAGTAGCAGCAGACAAAGGAGGAGCGAGTGTGGGGCCTAGGCTAGACAAAGCAAACGGTCCTACGCTTGACGCAGTAGGGGAGTCTGGACTACACACAGGCGCTACGCCTAAGCTAGTGGACACTGGGTAATATGATCCGGACACACTAGAAGCGTCAGCATACAGTGAATGCAAAGCAGAACTAATCTGATCCATGTCTAGGTAAAAAACAGGCACACCGTGGCGCAGCAGGCTGAGCCAGTCAGGGAGGTCCGGAGCCGGGCCGAAGCGGCGACGAAAGAGATCGTTGAGGTGGCGGAAGTTGCGGGTAGTCGGGTGCGGGCGGCGACACACAGTGCCACGGAGGGGCCCGGTCTAGAGCTGGTACTGGCAGGCGACTGCACCGAGACCGCCGGTAGACGCCGAGCTGTGAGGACCACCACCTCGGCCACCACCTCCAGGGGCTCCCGGCCACCCTGGCGGGAGGCGGGCCCACGGTTGCTGCTGCTACTGCTGGTGCTGCGGCTGCTGCTGCTGCTGCTCCTGGACACCTGCCCCAGCCCCCTTGTCGGAGCCACTGTCGCCGCCACCACCACCACTACGCCCTCCCTTGGGGCCGTGACGGCCCCGACGCTGGCGCTGCTGTGGCGGGAAGGCCACTGCTGCAGTCTCAGGAGCAGGAGCAGCCGTAGCGGCTGCAGCGGAGACATCCGCGTACGTGCACTGTGAGGGAGTACAGCCCTGAAAGATGGGGACTGCCGCAACGCCGCTCGACTAAGCGATAGTGCGCTGGCAAGTCTCTATCTCAAAAAGGGCAGCGACAAAGGCGATCAGATTGAGGTCACCTAGGTGCTGGCTAAGGAAGTGGTAGCGGGCAGTGGCTAGGTGGTCAGGGAGGGGCATGGCAATAAGGTACAGGGTAGCACAGAACGGTGGGGGGTAGGCCGTGAGCTGGGCAGTGGTGCTAGCGGCACAGTAGCTAGTCTCTAGTGCACGGAGGTGAGTGGCAAGATCAGCAATAGTGGAGAAAGCAAAGAGATCGGGGAAGAGCATGGGGAGGATCATGCGGCCAGCTGAGGCGGAGGCAGGCGTGGAGTAGCGTTCAACTACAGCATCTAGGAAATCCTTGGCGTTCGCGACAGTAGTGAAACGCGGACGCTCAGAAAGTGGAAGCGCATGACTAATGGCAAGTTGCGCTACAGCATCGCGAGAATCCTAGACAGCGCGAGCGAGCACAGCAGCAGCAAAGGCCTCACTCTCATCAGTGGTGGGGACAGCAGGGAGGGGATCAGGGGCGGAGGGGCGAGGAAGGAAGCCATCAACATGCATAGCCAGGGAGTGCCCATCCTGGCGCTAACCTGTCAGGTGCCGACGGAGATCGACAAACCTGGCGACGAAGTCGATCGCGTGCCCCTCCGCGTCCAGACGGAGCATGGCGTCCGCCATCGCTCAACCACAGCTGCACCGGAACACAGCGGCACAGGGACACAGCGACACAAGGTCTCAGCGGCACGGCGGAAGAATTCTCCAGAACTGAACCAAACGGAAGGCCGAGGAGGGCGTGCGAGGAGTCGACGTGCACAAGGGGCCGGCGCGTGGAGAGGGGCCGGCAGGGCGCGTGGGGCCGGAGGTGCGCAGGAGAGGGGCCGGCTAGGCGGTAGGGGCCGGCTAGGTGATAGGGGCCGGCTGGGCTCAAGGGGCCGACTAGGCGTGAGGGGCCGGCTAGGCGCGAGGGGCGGGCAAGGCGCGAGGGGCGAGCGAGGGTGCGAGGGGTGAGCGAGGGCGCGAGGGGCCGGCCAGGCTCGAGGGGCCGGTGAGGCGTGAGGGGCCAGCTAGAGTGGGAGGGGCCATCGACGGCACGAGGGGCGGGCGACGGCGCTAGGGGCCAGCTAGGGCGCGAGGGGCCAGCGAAGGCGCAAGGGGTTGGCAACGGCGCGAAGGGCGGGCACGCTAGGGGGCGGCTACGGCGCGCTAGGGGCCGGCATGTGCGCTAGGGGGCGGCGGGCACGCTAGGGGCACGGTCACGCTATGGGCCGGAGAGGCGCGGTAGGCTAGGGCGCGGGGCGGAAGTGGGTGGGGGGGGACCTAACCTACTCATGAAACCATGTTAGAATACTAGAATGACTAGAAACAAGAGAGAACAAGCAAGGTATAGGGTTGGAGTTGTACTCTCTAAGAACAAACACCTATCTAGCCTATAACTTCTACATATTAACATATGTGTAAGTTGACAAACAGTACTAGCAATCTCAATTTGTCAATTATACAAACAGCCAATCATGGCCTCCAGTACAAAGATTCATAACCAGAAATACAGCAGGTAAAGAATTGTACAAAGCTAGTACCACCTACATAGTGCTTGCTACCATATCAGGAGCACAGCAGTACATCACACACTAGTACAGCCATGAATGGTCCGCCTTCAAGGCCTCCAGGGAGGCCTTATTGCCGGTGATGGTGACCTTGTCAGTCTGACAGGGCCCTTCCTCACCACACACTTCAGACCAACTCTCCCCTGTTGCCTCTGTGCTGCGTCTTCCTGACCACACTCAAAAGCAGCAGATGTTTTCAGTGCGTGCTTCTCCACAGGAGCAGCCTTCACATCAGGTGCTCGTGTGCTGCCAGGCTTGGGAATGCGAGAAGGCAGCAGCCTCAAGCTGGCCAGAGACACTTTCGTGACTGAGCTCTGAGCTGCAACCAGCAGGCGAGTGGTTGAAGCGGATTCCACAACAGCAGCCGCATCTGCAGTCAGTGCAGACGAACTGACACCGTTGAAGCCAGGACTGTTGAAGTCACTGCTCAAGTCACAGCTGCAGTTGCTGTTGAAAGCACTGGTAACCTCGGTAAGGATGTTACTGCTGCAGATAACATCACCGAAGCTGCTGCTCGAGTTGCTCAGAAGAGTCATGATGCTGTCTTCAGCAGTGCTGCTCTCGTTACTCCAGGTGCTGGTGTTGTGGCTGCAGGCGCTGCTAGCGTCGTCAGCAGTGCTGCTGTCGTTGCTCCAGGTGCTGCTCTGCTCGCTTTCAATCCGCAAGTCCTTGTTCTCTGCAGCAAATCCAACTTCCATGCCGTCATCAGAAGCCATAATCTGCGAATCCTCCTCCTCTGCAGCCAGACGGGGAGTCGACGAGACCAGCGGATTTTGAACCCGCGTCTGCAGCGGTTCAGTCCGGCTCCTCCAGAGGCTAAGAAGTTCAGCGAAGGACCTTTGCTCAGCGCCCATCAAAAGTTAGCGGAATTCGAGAAGGAGAAACAAACGAGATGTTAGAAGCTCTGAGAGCAGAGCTTCAGCGGTAGTAGCACCGAATAGGCGAGAAGAACAGGAGGCTCGAGCTTGCTGAAAAGGCTGAAGGAATGCGAAAAAGAGACTGAAATGACTGGGTGGTGGGACTGCAGCTTTGTAGGTGAGGCGAGCGGAGGAGACAGGCAGATGAGAGGGAGAGGAGGAACACAAGGGACTGCCCGACGGACGGAATGGGAGGAACGAGATTTCTGGGCCAGCTGCCCGACTCGCAGCCTGGGGGAACTTCTGAGCAGTGTGCTAACATGCTGCCCGGCTCGAAAGGAATTTTCTGGGCAAACATTTCAAACGATTTTGCTGGCTGATCGAATCTCTCGGAGGGTTCGGGCAGGGCTTCGGCGCGAGAAATTTGACTTCCGCTGCCCGCATGGTCAGATCGCGTTTTCAGAGTCCTACGAAAATAGCGTGCCTCCTTGCGGAAGAATGAGTGTCTCGACGAGCGCTAGGGGAGGCAGACAGAAGCACGGAGCTTTTTCCCTACAAGTTGCTCGATTCATATTTCAAGGGCAGGAAACTGATCGCGATCTAGTCGGGGCGAGGCAGAAAAACGCCAGCGAGAATCGCTTGGTCACTCTATATTCTTCGCCTGCCCGAACGCGCCAGAAGCGGCGGGAATCTCTGGGGTTCCTCCGACTAGCACTGAAGCAATGTAGCAAGGTTCCTCCGAGAAAACCCCTAGACTCCAAGCAAACGCTCAGAATATCCCGAGACTTCGCGCTCTGAAGGCTGAGCATTTTCTGGGAGGTGAAATTCAGAAAGGTGAAATTTGGGTGACTAAATTCAGACTACTCGGTATGGAGGTTCCTGTATGGTGCATACCATTGTGGAATGTTCTTCAATGTGATGATTGTAGAAAGTCAATTCGAATTGGCCTAATCGAATCAATAATGGCTAGCCTCTAGATCCTATGATTCATTGTGCTAAAAAGCCAACTTTCTATAGCGCATGGGTTTAGGAGAATGCAATGGGGGACAGTTAAAATTGTTCTTGCAAGGCATTGGCTAGTTGATACATGCACTGACCTGCGTACCGCATGCATTCTCCCTCTAATGTCCGAGTTTGCACTTGTTGGGCTGAGAAAAAGCCCTTAGGATCTTTCCAGAGACGAAGTCCCAGCTGTAAAGACTTGAGACTTTGAGTAGTGCAGCGGAAGTTGAGACGGTTGAACCCTTGTACTAGTATGTGAGAACAAGTGATTGATTAAAGAAGCAAACATACAGCAATATATAGAAGATAAGAAAACAATTGTAGAGTACAGTTGCAACAGCGGTTTATCGAGTCGTACAGCGACTCGATTGTCGCTTCGGTTACCATCCGTGCTGTTGTAACGGTCAGTCGCAACCTCCAGTTGTGACCCTTTGAGTCCCAGACCCTTCGTGTTCTTTGTCCACCCCCTCGTGTAACCTCCGTTGACTCGCGTACCCCTTGCAATCTTTCTCGAGTGTAGTGTTACACTTCAGAAACGCTTAAGTCTTTTGATGTACTTTCAACAGCACTGCTACTCACAAATCCAGCACCAGTAACAACATTCCTTTCAGAGTGCAAGTGTACCATGCCTTTCCATTCCATACATAAAACAGCTAGTCCTTCACTGTGCAGCATTCCTGCACTTCACTGCATGCAGGAAACCAAAACGTGTTAGACCTTCCTTTTCTTGGCTTGCTTGTAACCAGCAGACCACCTGGTTGTGATGGGGGAAGGGAAGCCAAATGACTTTTGAGTTCGCTCGAAAGTCACCTCGTGTTTGACCTTTTTCTTGGCTTGACTGTGACCAGCAGACCGCTTAGTTGTGATGGGGGAAGCGAAGTGCAAGAAACTAGGATGAGAGAGTGGTAGAGTGGTGAGAGAGTGGTAGAGAGAGTGGAAGAGGGAGGGGGGTAGAGGAGAGGGCGGTAAAGAGAAGGGTGGATTTGGGATGAGAGGGTAGGTAGGGAGAGTGTTTGAAAATACAGGGAGAAGAGAGAATCCAAAGGCATGCTGCAAATTGGGAGGGATGCATGGGTGTGTGTGCGCATGAGTGAGAGAGAGGATTGAATGGGAGGGGTAGAGAGGAATGGGGTAGAAGCGGTGCAACAGGACCAACCGCTCAAACAGAAACGTGCCCTTCATGTAGTGCATTCACCCTAATGCTACTTCCTACGCAGACCCTTCTGCCCGTCTCTGCTCAAGCACAGGCCTTCACCAAGCATATCTTGCTCAAGCACGGATATTTAGCAAGCATACATGCTCAGGCACCACCGTGAGTGGAGCTCACCCTGTTCCAGACCGTGGGCGTTTCCCCCTCCTACTGCTGACGGGGAGGGGACGACTTGACAGTCCCTGTGGTCCCCGTCTTGTACTCGGCCATTTCCCTAGAGCCCTTCTCTTTTGCTTGCTCTCTAGTCGCCTTCCGGATGGCTTGTTCTCAAGCCGCTTTAGGCGGACACTGCGAGCCTCGTCTCCTCTTGCATGCTTCTCTACAACGGCTGCTACTCGTTCCGCCTCATTGGGCCATTTCTGCAGGCATAGACGGCAGCAGCAGCCGCAATGGGATAAATGGGCGAAACGGGAGAAACGGAAGAGAGTCAGGACAGTCATTGGAGAAAGGGCTGATGAATCTGATCTGGAGAGCAACAAGTTGAGTGCTCATTCTGAAAGTGATTTTTTTAGGTTGTTGCTGGCGTGCGACCTCATGTTCTTTTCATTTGAAAGTATGATCAGTTGCAATTAGGACCATGTGAAATTATGACCACGTGAAGTTACCTGGCGGTATGTTTTATGTCTGTAGAGCACTCTCCCCTTGACAAGAAGTTGAGTCATTGGAGGCAACGGCTGCATGCCCGAGCTCCAAATGACCTCCACCTGCAAAAAACATTCCGTGGATCAGAGCCCCAACAACAGAGCAAAAGGTGTACTGAGAGATCGTTTTTTATAGTAACAGCGACCTTGCGATTAAAATAGAAGTGGACGTGCTTGCAGCGAGAGTGTGCTGTTGCTTCTTTAAAAGTCAGCTCTCCTTGGCCACTCTTCCTGTTAATTTGTCAGTCGAAATGCGATCATCCCATTACAGTCCGCTGCTGCTAGAAAGCGGAAGTGCTTACAGTGAAGGTGTGCTGTTGCTTCTTGACGCCATAGCTCTCCTTCACCACTCTCCCCGCCACCAAGCGATACCCTGGATAATTTGACTCATTGTTGTGCCTGCACAGACCATTGAATGCACTGTCAACGAAGCACTTGATTGAATCAAACACGTGAGAAATGTAGTTTACTGCATACGAAGGTTTGCATTAGTTGATCTCACTTTTGGGGAATTTGCTGCTTGAAGAGGACGGTATCCTGCCTGCAAACGTCACCTGTAAAAGGTTGAAGGCCACGTGGCACAAGAAAGAGTTATTGGCACAAGGTATCATCAGGAACGCTTGCATAAGTTGATCTTACTGTTGGGGAATTAGCTGCTTGAAGAGGACGGTATCATGTCTGCAAACGTCACCTTTAGAATGTTGGAGGAGACATGACAAAACAGGGGTAATCAACACAAGCTACCATTAGCCACTCTTACTGGCGGTAGGATAAGAAGACCTGATTACCTGTACAGTTGATGCAGAAAGAGCCTCGAGGGTACTTGCGCTTGGCTGAAGTGAAGTCTCTAAGCCTGTTAAGAGATGAATAAAAGAAGGACACATGCAGAGACAGCTGAGCGTGTTGATGATCTGAAGTGTCCACACGAACAACTGATTCTGCATCCTTTGGATACGCCTATCGCGATTGCTTCAACTGCAAGAGCTTCTGAAACACTGATGCATGTCACCCTTTGAGAGACGTACTCCGCATGCTTCTGGATGCGATTGATCAGTTCCGCCTTAGGGTCGCTCAAACGTAGACCGTGATGTCTGAGGTAAGCCTTGCAAAGGTCGATCGTCAGTTTGCTCCATTCTCCCGCTGCAGTCAGAGTCACCAGGTAGCATTTAGTATATTCTTCTCGGGAAGGTACAATCGGTGCTTTCAGCGCGTTAGTTGCGATCTGCAAGGGTGTGTTCAGTTGTTACCAACTCCGAACTAGTTGGAAAGACATGGATGACGTACTCCGAATCAAGGAAAAGGCCTTCGTGTACGCATCGGAAGTCGAAATACACCTTCGACGATCGTTCAAATTGTCAGCGGCCTTCTTTCCCAGACTCTTTGAGCTCGCATCGTTTGACACTCTGCATCTGGAGCTCGTTCGATTCCTGGCATTGCTGGAATAAGGGCCTCTCGCCATCGACAAAAGTTTCGCCTTCGTCCACCCCCCAGAAACTGGTGCTGTCGCTGTCAACAGTATCCCTACTCTTCTACTATCGCCGGCTATCGCAATTGCATTCACTGTCGCTGTCGCTGTCCGTTTCGTTACAAGAGTCACTAGAGCTGCTGGACTCGCTTAGCTACTCGCTTTCGTCGTCATTAATCAGAACAGCCCGCTTCTGGACTCCCAACCTGCGGTTTCTCCATTCCGGCAGGAATAAAGCCTTCCTAACAGGACCAAGGTGATGGTAGTATCACTATCAACCCGAGTTTAGTCGCCCTCGTTAGCCTGTCGAGTGGGGAAATTCAAAGAAGTTCAGAAGAGAGAAAAGAAATAGAGCTACTCATAATTCGAAGCCATTGCCTGACTCAGAAGCAGAACATCGCGAATTCAAAATTCAAAATCAAAACAAGCTGTCTCTCCCGGCCAGCGACTGCCGTTGAATGTTAACGGATGGGGCGGTCAAGGGTTCAGATCCGTTGGGAGCCATACATATCACGAGACATCGTAATCACACCCATGGTGAGCTCGAGGGATAGGTTCGGCACACGAGATCCCCTGGTTGGCTGGTTCGGAAGCGCGAACGAAGCAAGCACGGGAAAATGCTGGTGCTGGCGAGGTTTGCAGCCCTGACGAAAGTGCCAATTTTTTCGTGGTGTCTCTTCGCAAACATCTACAGTTTTCGTTCCATGGAAGTTCGGCTCCGTTCTGCTACCACATACAAACGTTATATCGGGAATAAATATTGGTGGCTCACGCATAGTCTCTAGAGAGGTCAGTCCTACTGGTGAATTATGGACCGTAATTGCCGAGCTAGCTAGAATTTCCTTTCAATATCAGCCTAACGACCCTATTGGTTTCGATTGTCCGATCTAGTCGTGACGTAGAAACTCTTCCTCGTACTCTTTTCATACTCATCGTGTCCGTTTAGCTGAAATCAGACACGCTTAGAGGCGACTTTTGAGTCGACTGAAAAGTCGCTCGCTTAGGCACCTCGTCACGCTTGTCCTGCCGTTATTGTCCGTTCCTGACGGGACCTCGCAGCATGGCTAACCAAACGGCTACACGGAGTGCAGCTGCGGTCACAGTAACGGAGCAAACAGGTAACGGATTCCAGCGGTGCTGCGCACTCCGTTTTTGAGGCTCCTCGAAACGACAATTCCGTTTCGGCCTCGAATTTCAAATTCTTAGGTGTTGAGCTCTCCTCATTGCCGCTTGCCTGGACAATCTTAGGTTCGCTTTTGTAGCGTCTGCTCGCACCCTTCCTCCTCCTCCCCACTCCCCCCGCCTCCTCTTTCTGAGTACGGTCTTTCCGCTTGCCTGGAAAATCTTAGGTTTCCGTGTCACAAGGATTGGTCTGTGTCCGACAAACGTGCTGCATCCGACTTTTCTCCTTGTCCTCTTGAGTGGATTGGGGCTCTTGTCTCATCTCCTTCCGATTCTATCCCAATGCATGTCCATACCCCTGCTGTGCGTTCAACATTGACCGTCCAACACATTGATCAAGTGGTGGTCCAATCAGCACGTCCAGTCCAATTCCCTTTTCACCTCAATCTGTTGCCGTGCATGCGCTGTTCATTCAATCTTGGCCGTCCAAACAGCCGTGGTAGATCAAGTGGTGATCCGATTGGCGCCGAGACGGAGAGTGCAGTGGACGGAGGGAACAGTGGACAACGAGCACATGGGCAAGAAGAAGTCCAAGAGTGAGTTTTCGTTATGGCACATAACCATGAACACATAACCAGAACCTAACAGTTAGGTTCTGCTCGAACTGTACGAAGATGGAGAGTGCAGTGGAGTGAAGGAACCGTGGACAACGAGCACATGGACCAGATGAAGTCCAAAAGTGAGTCTCTGTTTTGTTACGTCACATTGACAAGATCACAAACAGGGAGTTTCTACATCACCGAGCTCAGATGGAGAGGGCAGTGGAGTGAGTGAGGGAAGAGTAAGACAACGAGCACCCGCGTAACACCCTCACGTTTTCCCTCCCCCCCCCCTCCCCTCCCCCCCCCCTCCACCTTCCCAAGTCCGCATTTTGCCTGCAAAATTTTCCCCCACTGCATTTCTTCTCCGCCTCCCCCCTCGATTTCGATTTCCCCGGGGCCCGTTTTCGAATGTTTTCATGCTGATTCGCGCCCCACTATTCCTCCCCGCAACCCACAATGCCCCCCTGGAATTTCGTTTACGATTCACGCTCTCCCATCCCCTTCAATTTCGATTTCGATTGGCTTACGAGACAGTCAACCTCGCAGCCAATCAAGACCCCGGTTTTAAGTACCTTTTATACAGGCTTTGGCTCACGGATACTGGGGACTGAAGACCAATCCTGCATCCATCCCCACGTCCCCTATACAGAGTGCTGCATTTTCTGCAGGGAAGCCACCCCTTTGACGAGATTGTGTGGTTTGAGGCGTTTAAAAACGCTGTCCCTGCTTGTGCAGGTCGAACTGGCTCGTTCTGTGACTAAGACCCATCACTTCTATCCATGTACCCATTCATGCCACGTCCTCCATATAGAATTCTGCATTCTCCACAAGGAGAAATTCTCATGTTTGATTTGAAGCGCCTCAAAGCAGGTACTGCTTGTGAGGCTGGTCTTGATGCCATTTTTCTGGAACACTTCTCTTCTATCCCTCCCCACGTCCCCCATACAGAGTGCTGCATTTTCCACAAGCAACGGCCCTTTGGCGAGAGCAGCAGCAGCAGCAGCAGTAGCAGCAGTGACAGTGACAGTGACAACAACGAGAGTGGTAACAACGGGGTGGGAAGAGGGCGAGATGATGCTATGGGCATGGGAGGAGGCGACCCAGATGGTGGTACCTCAGGGCGAGGAGGAGGAGGGGCAAGAGGAGCAGTAGCAGGTGCAAATGGGTCTGCTCATTCCTCCTCCTCTCCACCGGAGGATGTGGAGGGGAATGGCGAAGGGGCGGGCACTGGTAGGAGGAGACGGCGGCACAGTCACAGACATAGGAGGCATTGCCACGGGCACTGTGGAGATGGGGAGGGAGAGGAGGAAGGGGAGGGAGAGGGGGGAGAGGAGGGAAGGGACGGAGAGTCAAGGGGAGAAGACACGGGTGTGAGAAGTGAGACGGGGGAAGCTGGTCCCTCTCTATAAGGGCGAGTCGGCCTGTCCACACTTATTCTCTGGGGGATTTTCAGGTTAGACTAAGAGGACCTCAGCCATGGACTCCACTCCACCAATGGAAGCGGAGGGAAATGGTGAAGGTGGGAGCACTGGGCGGAGGAGAGGAGACGGAGGCACTGCCGCAGACATGGGAAGCATTGCCATGGGCACTGCGGGGATGGGGAGAGTGAAGTGACTTTTGAGTCGACTCAAAAGTCACCTCAGAGGCACAGTCTCAGACATGGGAAGCATTGCCGTGCGCAATGTGGGGATGGGGAGGATGGAGGGGGAAAAGGGGGAGAGGAGGGAGGGGAGGGAAAACTAGGTGAAGATGGCAAGGGTATGAGACGAGATACAGGGGGACTAGGGTGAGTCAGGGTGAGTCAGCCTGTCTGCATGTATTTTCGGGGCAGTTTTATTCAGTACACTATTTTCCCAGCCATGGATTCTTCTACACCTTGGGATTTTGAGGGGTTTTGTGAAGGGGGAGCAGCACTGGGAGGAGGATGTGACACAGGCACAGTCGCTGGCATGGCATGGGAAGCGTTGCCATGGGTGGCACTGCAGGAGCGGGGAGGGAGAGTCGGGTCGAGTGGAGGAGGAATTTAAAAATTGTTTCGGGGAACATACGTGGTGGCAGCTGAGTTGTGGTGAATAAGGGTTTCGGGTTCACAAAATGTGGAAGGTCAAGGTCGAGTAATGTCAAGCTAATGAATGATGGGATATTTTTCCATGACGCTTGTTCGTAAATGGTGATTCGTTATATTTTGAAGTTTCTATTGCTACAAACCCTCTAAGCTCAAACCTCGTAGACCTGTGCCTGTAAGGAGTACAAAGTGAGCTTTGTTGTGGAGTTTCGTGTCAGCAAGCACACGTCATCCCTCCCAAATCCCAAGACCCTCTCCCCTACCCCCCCCTTGGCTCGGACTCCTCCCTTTCTCCCGCGCCCCACCTCTGGCCATCCCGCCCAACCTATTCAATGGAGTGCAACCTCTATTTCTAGCTTTTAGTTAATGGCTTCTCTCCCCACCTCGCGCCTCCTTACTTCCCGAACTAGCGCCTCTTCCGCCTCGAACGCGGAGTCCGCGTCCCGCTCCCCTGCATTGTCGCGCGCGCGCGCGAGCTCTATTTCCCGCGGAACCTGCGGTTTCGCGAAAGCGTATCCCGCGGAACAACAAGCCCCATTCGCGCAATCCCCTTCCGGTCACGCGCGGAATAAGCCTTCCGCCAGCGCCGCCCCCGTGACCGGCGCATCGAGCCAAACAGTCCTCGCCGGCGACGAATCTCGACCGTCGGATCTCGTCGAAACCCCCTACTGCCCGCTTCCCGCGATGGCCGATCCGTCCGATGCGCTCGTGCTCGCGCTGCACGAGGTCGAAGCCGTGAAATTCGGCAATTTCAAACTCAAGAGCGGAATCTGGTCGCCGATTTACATAGATCTTCGCGTGATCGTATCGTATCCGAATCTTCTGCAGCAGGTCGCGGACGCGATGTGGGCGTTAGTCTGCCCGTCCGTTGTCGGCGAGTCCGACGCCGCTGCGAAATTCGACGTCGTTTGCGGCGTGCCGTACACCGCGTTACCCATCGCCACGGCCATTTCGCTCTCGCGAAACGTGCCCATGGTCATGCGGCGAAAGGAGGTGAAAGGGTACGGAACGAGGAAGGCCATCGAAGGGGCCTTCAAAACCGGCCAGCACTGCCTCGTTATAGAGGACCTCGTTACAAGCGGAGCGTCCGTGATGGAAACCGTAGATCCGCTAAACGAAGTCGGGTTGAACGTAACGGACGTGGTTGTCCTTATCGATAGGGAACAAGGCGGCGCCGCCCATCTGGCGGCGCGGGGTCTGCGGCTCCACGCGGCGCTCACCTTGACACATGTCGTGACAGCATTGGTCAAGCACGGCAAGCTGACGAATGACGTGGCAGAGTCCGTTACGAAGTTCATCGCGGAAAATCAAACCGCGAATCCCGGCGCTGCCCCCGCGCCTGCTGCGACAGTTTCCCCGGTAACAGCCGCCCCTTCGCCAGCTGTGGTTTCGCGAAAGTCGTACGCCGCTCGCGCGGACCTGGCGAAGAACGAGGTGGGGCGGCGGCTGTGGGAGATCATGGAGCGCAAAAAGACAAACCTGTCGGTGGCTGCTGACGTGGAGTCGGCGGAAGAACTGCTCAATCTGGCGGAAACGGTGAGAGGCTGGGGGTAGAGGAAAGGGGCGAGGGGGGAGTAGGGGGAAGTACTTGGGGGGAGAAGGAGTGGGAGGGGGGGTGGGGGGTGAGGGGAGGGGAAAATAGGGGTTGTGGGGGATGAAGGTGGTGGGGGGGAGGCTGACGGAAGGGCAAGGGGGAGGACAGGGGGTGGAAGGGGAAGGAGAGAATAGGCCAAGGTTTCCACTCATAGAACGCTGAAACCCTGCCAATTTCCAGCGACATGCAACGCCGTAATGGTTAAATGAAGCCTTTTTCCCAATGTTCTCCTTTCCCCCCCACTTTTGTACGCCCCTTCCCCCCTTCCCCCTCCTCTCAGCCAATCCCGAACACCCTAACTTGTAAACCCTGAACCCGAAAACCCGTGTGTACCGGCGCTAAGCGACTCCAAAACCACGCGTTTTGTGAAGTTGTGAACTTAATTGAATGCAGGCTCGCTTGATTTCTCTTTTGCGGTCTCGGCGGCACCCATCTGACCACTCTGCCACGGCCCGTCTTCCCCCCCCCCCCCACCCCTGCTTCCTCTTCTCGCTCCTCTTCATGTGTGACGAGGAGTCTATTTTTAAGGCGCCTAAAAAATATACCTCTCCACACCCTTGCCCCCTCTTCTCGCTCCTCTTCCTCGCCCTCTCCCCGTTCCTTTTCTTTTCCTCGTTCTTGTCAGATCCGGTCTGAGATCTGCGCGCTCAAGATGCATGTGGACACTCTGCCATGCCCCATCGCTCTGCCCATCTAAACCCCTCTTATCCCCCTTGCCCTCCTAACTCCCACTCCCTTTCCCACCGAACTCCCACTCCCTTGCCCACCTAACTTCCGCTCCCTTTCCCTCTTTTGCAGATCGGGTCTGAGAGCTGCGTGCTCAAGAACCACGTGGACATTCTGCCATCGCTGCCCGCCTAAACCCTGCTTGTTCCACCCTTTTCCCCCCCGTATCCCCCAAACCACGGTGTGCACACCCTTACACAGATTGGCTCTGAGATCTGCGTGCTCAAAACCCACGTGGACATTCTGCCTGATTTCACTCCTGAGTTCGGCAAGAGAATCCGAGAGGTGAGTGGTGCTGTGTGGCAGTGGTATGCGGTGCTGTGCGGTGCTGAGTGGCTTTGTTTGGTGACGAGCAGTGGTGGCTCCCTTCCTCTGCTCCCTCTCTCCTTCCTTCTCACTGATCTCACTGCTCTCTCTGCTCTCTCTCCGCTCTGCTCGCCGCTTCCCTTTCCCAACCCCTTCTCTCGCCACATGCAGATCGCCACCCGCCTGGACTTTTTGGTGTTTGAGGACCGCAAGTTTGCAGACATTGGCAACACGGTTACCATGCAGTACGGCGGGTGAGTAATAATGTGGCTACCATGCAGTACTGCGGGTGAGTAATAATGCAGTTACCATGCAGTACGGCGGGTGAGCAATAATGCGGTTACCATGCAGTACGGCGGGTGAGTAATAATGCGGTTACCATGCAGTACGGCGGGTGAGTAATAATGCGGTTACCATGCAGTACGGCGGGTGAGTAATAATGCGGTTACCATGCAGTACGGCGGGTGAGTAATAATGCAGTTACCATGCAGTACGGCGGGTGAGTAATAATGCGGTTACCATGCAGTACGGCGGGTGAGTAATAATGCGGTTACCATGCAGTACGGCGGGTGAGCAATAATGCGGTTACCATGCAGTACGGCGGGTGAGCAATAATGCGGTTACCATGCAGTACGGCGGGTGAGTAATAATGCGGTTACCATGCAGTACGGCGGGTGAGTAATAATGCGGTTACCATTCAGTACGGCGGGTGAGTAATAATGCAGTTACCATGCAGTACGGCGGGTGAGCAATAATGCGGTTACCATGCAGTACGGCGGGTGAGTAATAATGCGGTTACCATGCAGTACGGCGGGTGAGTAATAATGCGGTTACCATGCAGTACGGCAGGTGAGTAATAATGCGGTTACCATGCAGTACGGCGGGTGAGTAATAATGCGGTTACCATGCAGTACGGCGGGTGAGTAATAATGCGGTTACCATGCAGTACGGCGGGTGAGTAATAATGCGGTTACCATGCAGTACGGCGGGTGAGCAATAATGCGGTTACCATGCAGTACGGCGGGTGAGTAATAATGCGGTTACCATGCAGTACGGCGGGTGAGTAATAATGCGGTTACTATGCAGTACGGCGGGTGAGCAATAATGCGGTTACCATGCAGTACGGCGGGTGAGTAATAATGCGGTTACCATGCAGTACGGCGGGTGAGTAATAATGCGGTTACCATGCAGTACGGCGGGTGAGTAATAATGCGGTTACCATGCAGTACGGCGGGTGAGCAATAATGCGGTTACCATGCAGTACGGCGGGTGAGTAATAATGCGGTTACCATGCAGTACGGCGGGTGAGTAATAATGCGGTTACCATGCAGTATGGCGGGTGAGTAATAATGCGGTTACCATGCAGTACGGCGGGTGAGTAATAATGCGGTTACCATGCAGTACGGCGGGTGAGTAATAATGCGGTTACCATGCAGTACGGCGGGTGAGCAATAATGCGGTTACCATGCAGTACGGCGGGTGAGCAATAATGCGGTTACCATTCAGTACGGCGGGTGAGTAATAATGCGGTTACCATGCAGTACGGCGGGTGAGTAATAATGCGGTTTCCATGCAGTACGGCGGGTGAGAATAATGCAGTTACCATGCAATACGGCGGGCGAGAACAATGCGGTTACCATGCGCCGTCCCTCCGATTGTCATCCTCTCACCCCGTGCCTACCTCATGTGCAGCGAAGCGCGAATCCTCATGTGCAGCGCAACGCGAATCTTCGCAGCACCGTGAAGATCTGCCTCAATCGTGATCCCATCAAACGGCCCACCATCGAAGAGCTACTCAACCACCCGTATGCGAGCGCATCCTCCAAGCTTGCCCCGTATGCTGTCGTCGCCTCTGCTGTGCGACCACCTCAAGCACACGTTGGCGACACCAACTCAAGCACACGTTGGCTTGAGGTGGTCGCACAGCAGAGGCGGTGGCAGCACGCGGGGCATGGTTGGAGGACGCGCACTTTTGAGTCGACTCAAAAGTCATGCGGGGCATGGTTGGAGGACGCGCACTTTTGAGTCGACTCAAAAGTCATGCGGGGCATGGTTGGAGGACGCGCACTTTTGAGTCGACTCAAAAGTCATGCGGGGCATGGTTGGAGGACGCGCACTTTTGAGTCGACTCAAAAGTCATGCGGGGCATGGTTGGAGGACGCGCACTTTTGAGTCGACTCAAAAGTCATGCGGGGCATGGTTGGAGGACGCGCACTTTTGAGTCGACTCAAAAGTCGTGCGGGGCATGGTTGGAGGACGCGCACTTTTGAGTCGACTCAAAAGTCATGCGGGGCATGGTTGGAGGACGCGCACTCATACGAGTGATTGAGGATCTCTTCGATGGTCGGGCATTCGTTGGGATCACGACTGAGACACATCTTGAAGGTGTCGCGTAGATTTGCGTTAAGCTGCACAACACATGAGATAGGCACGGGTTGAGGGGATTACGGCTGTGCCCCACCTGCCTGCCTGACAGTATTCCTCCCCGCACCCTTCTCTTTCCCCATCGCCCCCCTCCCCTCGTCCCTGCAGCGGCATCTACAAAATCTCCGAGTGGGCTGATAGCGTATGTGCCTCTTTCCTCCTTGTTGTCCCTCTCCCCCTCATCCCCCTCTCCCCGTCGCCCCCCCCTCATCGCTGCAGCGGCATCTACAAGATCTCCGAGTGGGCTGACATCGTCAACGCGCATGGCGTGCCGGGGCCAGGCATCATCAAGGGGCTCAAGCAGAAGGTATGGGTTTGGTGGGGGTATAACCTGCATGGTGGTCGTGAAGGTACGGCAAGGGCCATGGATACATCATCAACGTGCATGGCATGCCGGGGCCAGGCATCACGAAGGGGCTGAAGTAGACGGTAGGGGTGGGGCGGAGCTAGTTCGGGGGGCTGCTCCCAAGCTGTATGGGGGGAATAAAAGATCGGTAAGGTACCGGGCTACTTTGGGTCCTACTCACAAGGTGTATGGGGGTGTAAGAGAACGGTAAGGTACCATCAACGCGCATGGCGTGCTGGGGGAAGGAATCATCAAGGGCTTGAAGCAGAAGGTATGGGCGGGGGATGCGGCGGCTACCAAGGTTAAAAAATACGGTTTTTGAAAAACACGGTCCGTATCATACGGCCGTTTGTTTCAGGGATTTGGGGAAAAAACGCCGTTTTTTAAAATAGAACAGTCCAAACGTTTTTTTTCCTTATTTTTTGGTAGGCAACCTAATCGTCCGCCAGATCCGCATATTTCGTCCGCCCAAATGCGAGATCGCACATTCCGGGTGCCGAAATGTCAGATCCGTTCATTTCGTCCACCAGAAGGTGTTGTGTGACATTGTAACGAAACAATCCGTTCATTGTGACATGTTGAGTCGACTTTTGAGTCGACTCAAAAGTCAGATCCGTTCATTTCGTCCACAAAAAAAACCGCAACATCTGGCACATTTCGCTGGACGAAGTGCCAGATCCGCGCATTTCGCCGTTTTTTGTTTTGCAGACTTTGGGAAATGTCGGCCGCTTTTTTTTAACCAGCCTGAAAAACAGTTTTCCCACCGTTTCTTTCGTATTATATGACTGTTTAACTCGATACCGTTTTATAAGGGGAAAATATGAAGAAGAAAAAAATGGTGGCTACTGTAAGGGCTACTGCCAAGCCATGGAGGCACGGTGACACTGCTCTGCGGCTTACTTATCCCGTGCTGTGTCCCTTCATTCATTCCCCCCCCTTTCCTCATGCCCGGGCGGCTCTCTCCTGCTCTTGGCCGAAATGAGCTCAGCTGGCACGCTAGCTCACTCCACCTACACCGCAGCCACGCTGCGAATGGCCCTCACAGATGCCGGAGTATGTGATCGGATCCATCTCCCCTTCTCTCCCCCCCTCTCTCCTACTTGCAGGGCGGCTCTCTCCTGCTCTTGGCCGAAATGAGTTCTGCGGGCACGCTGGCCCACTCCACTTACACTGCAGCCACGCTGCGAATGGCTCTCACCGATCCCGAATACGTGATCGGATTCATCTCCATCAACCCAGGGGGGTGGAGGAATGGCGACACTGCTGCAGCTGCCAGCAGTGGCGCATGTGCGGAGCTAGCAGCAGCAGTGAAGGAGGCGGAGGCAGCAGGGGTGTGGGACACCCTCGTGCACATGACGCCGGGGGTCCAGTTGGCCGCAGGAGGGGATGCACTGGGCCAGCAGTACAACACACCACAAGCGGTAAGCACCTGTATGTAGTAGCCTCCAGCACTGGGGAGCATTCATGCGTGTGCGGAGCTAGCGGCAGCAGCTGCCAGCAGTGGCGCATGCACAGAGCTAGCAGCAGCGGTGAAGCAGGCGGAGGCAGCAGGGTTGTGGGACGCCCCCTGGGGTGCAGCTGGGGTGTGGCACATGACCCCTGGGGTGCAGCTGGCTGCTGGGGAGAACGCTTGGGGCAGCAGCGCAAGACGCCACCCCCCTCCCTCTCCCCCCCAACCCCCTCCTTGCCCAGGTGATCAAGGAGCGAGGGTCCGACATCATCATAGTTGGCTGGGGAATGATTAATGTGGCTGACTGACCCACTGTGCCTCCCCCCCCTCCCTCCCTCCCCCCCACCCCGTCCCTCCCCAAACCCCCTCCTTGGCCAGGTGATCAAGGAGCGAGGGTCCGACATCATAATTGTGGGCCGGGGAATTATCAAGGCAGCGGACCCGCTGGAAGCTGCCAGGAAGTATCGGGAGGCTGGCTGGGCGGCGTACGAAGCAAGCCTTGCTGCTGCTGCAGCTGCTGGCACTGTTTAGAAGGCGAGAGCTTGGAAGCTGGAAGCCTTGGGAGAAGACGTGGCTTTGGCAGGTGTGAGCGTGCAAGTTTGGCGCGCATGCGCAGCGGCCAGGCCACCGTTGCCGCGATTTGAAGCCAGATGTGGATCTCGGAGGAAGTTTTGGGAGGACTGGGCAATGTTTTAAAATCTTAGAAATTGTTTCAGAGTTGTAAGCTTCTGGGTGAAGCATTTGTAACATTCATTTGGAATCTTAAATTTATGTGCAGTCTTACTGTAGATGGTGCGTATGGTGCGTGCAATTGTTAAAACCCACGGCCCAAATTGCGAGGCGTGGCCTTCAAACGCAGTGCGTTTGAAAGTTGCGTTTTTCAACCGTCCAGTTTTTCCAGATTTTCATCTGACGGCGCGTAAGCCAAGCACTTCCCCCAGTCAGTCGAAAGGTAATCTCATCCGTCAACTGTGTGTTTGTAAATCTGACGGTTCACGACAAGCGTTGAATTTGAGAGAGCAAATGCCCTCGCGATTTTCCAGCGTATTTCGTACAGCCTGAGGGTCAAAGTTCATACGCAGTGCGTTTGAACGATTTGGGCCGCGGGTTTTAACTCGTTTGCTGCTTCCACCATGGGTAGCTGAATCCAAGTCACTACCCCGTACCAGCCCCTTGAATGTGGTATTGATGTGAGATTCGAGTTTCGTTAAGGCGAGTATTACTAGGTGCGTTCACCACGAGGCGTGCGAGCTAGTTGCGCGTACGTTTGCCAAGTTGGTTCTTCCGTCCACACCATATGCGCGTCTGGCGGATTAAAAAAAGAAAACACTTGGCACCAATCTGTCTGCAGAAATATCACTCAGAGAAAACTTCGGTACGCCGATGTGATTCTTACTCGACTTGAAAGGAACACCTAGGATCGCATTTAGTCGACTTCAGTCGACTTAGTTCGGCACGTTCTAGGTATATCAGACGACCCCAAGAGGCCGATTCGCGCCACGTGGCCCATCTCGCTAGTAGGCTCTGTACGTTCTGTTTCCAGTAGTATCACTTCTGATTAGTCACACCTAGGGAGTATCAGATGGCCCCGAGAGGCCGATTCGCGCCACGTGGCCCGTCGCTGCCCTTCGCCCTCCAGCAGCAGCTCCAAGAACCGCACGATGACGACGATGATGATGACGTGGCGCTATCTGGTAGGCTGCCTACGAACCACTCCCGCTCCGTGACTGAACCGTGGAACGTCATAGGTCCCACTAAACCCTGAATAGTCAGTTCGCGCTACTTACTGACTGCCATTGGAAATTCCCGTTTCAGATTGCCAATTCGTTTTCAAGGCAACCCACCTTAAAGCCCCGTTTTTTTCAAGCCGTTTCAAGCTTGGTTTGTATTTGTCATGGAGAGACGCCCCAAACCCTTTTTCCATTCTGCGCAGATGAGGATTCTAGCAGGGTTTCGGGCTCCGCGCGCAAAAGGGGTTTATCGCGGAAGGAGCAGCGGCGGCAGCAGCGGCAGCAGAAGCAGCAGCAGCGGCAGGAATGGGCGCAACAGCGCGCGGCGGGGCGGAAGGCAGTGGGCGAGGGGGGCTCAGGGGGCGCGGGGGGCGCGGGAGGAGTAGGGAAAGCGCAGGTGGGGAAGGAAGGTTTTGGCGGGGAAGAGAGGGTGGGCGGAAAGTATGGCGGAACGAGAGAGGACGTTAGGACAGGACAAAGCGGCTCTGTAGCAGGGGGAAAAGGCCAAAGTGCTAGAGGGTTGGGCGGCAGCGGAGGTGACAGTAACGAGGAACGCATATCCCCGTTAAAGGGTTTAAGCAGCAAGACGGGGAAGGAGAAGCGAGGGAGAGAGCTAGTAGGTGGGGAGTTAGGAGGTGAGGCGAAGGCTGGAGGTAAGAGAAAAGCACAGGAGGTGGGGAGGCGAGAGAAGGAAGCAGTGAGAGGGGACGACGTGGGTGTAATGGGAGGGAAGAAGGGGAAGAAGGAAGAGCGATTAGGAAAGGCCAGGGATGGGGCAAAGGGAGGAGCGGCAGGAGTGAGTGGGAAAGAAAAGGAGGGAAAGAGTGAGCGGAAGGAAAAGGGGAAGGGGGGGAAGAGTGGGGAGGAGAGGGAGGGGAAGTGTGGGGAGGAGAGGGAGGGGAAGAGGAGGAGAATGACCAACTTTGAGCGCATGCTAGAGATGGAGAAGAACGGAGGGATGACGGTGGTTGAGGAGGAGGAGGAGGAGAGGATGCTCGCCAAGAAGCTGAATGTGAAAGGCGGGGTTTTACCGGGGTCTAAGGATGGGTTGGAAGGGTTTTTGGGGTTTGGTGGGAGCGATGAGGAGGGGGATGAGGATGGGTGGGGAGGGATGGGGGGTGGTGGGGGAGGTTTAGGGGACTCTGAGGATGATGATGATGAGGAGGAGGAGGGTTTAGACGGGTTTAGTGAGGAGGATTATAGTGACGATGATGAGTCTGTGGAAGAGGGGGAGGAGGAAGAGGAGGAGGATGAGATGGAGGAGAGTGAAGGGGAGGAAGGAGAGGAAGGAGAGGAGGGAGAGGAGGGAGAGGAGGGAGAGTGTGGGGAGGAGGTGGAGGAAGAGGAGGAAGAAGAAGGATCCATGGGTTCTTTCGGAGAGGAAGGAGCATGGTCAGATGATGGATATGAGGAGGGAGAGGAAGGGGAGGAGGGGGAGGAGGGGGAGGGTGCAGAAAGAGAGGAAAGTGCGGAAGAAGGAGAGGAGTGGGAGGAGGAGCAGGGCTGGAGAAAAGAAGCAGCAGCAGCAGAAGGGGTCAAGCGCACGAGTGTGGGTGCGAATCAAAGGGCAGGGGAGGCAGTGAAGTACGTGCCGCCTCATTTGAGACGAGCAGCGGGAGGGACGGTTGAGGAGGACGATGCTGCTGAACGGCAGCGAGTGATCCGGCGGCTGAAAGGTGAGGCTTGGATGATTTGACGGCTGAGATCTTCTAGAAGCATGAGAACGCAAGCAGGGGAGGCAGTGGAGTGCCTGCCGCCTCATTTGAGAAGAGCGGTGGGAGCAGCGGCTGAGGACGAGCTGAGGAGGACGATGCTGCCGACCGGCAGAGAGTGATCCGGCGGCTGAAAGGTTTGCGTTGCAAGATCTGACGGCTGAGATTTGATAATAGCTACGGCAGCAGAAGAGTGGGAGGAGCAGCTGAGGAGGACGACGCTGCTGAGCAGCAGAGAGTGATCGGACGGCTGAAAGGTGAGCTCGACGTCACGATCTGACGGCTGGGAGTGGATGTTTTGATCGAGCGTTGGTCGATGTAATCATGTAATGGTGCGTGCTTTGCAAGCCCGATATGTTTCCGACGTTGCGATGCGAGGGAAGGGATAATTGAGAATAGTCAATGGAGATGGCAATGATGGCAATGAGGGAAGGGATGATCTGCAGATCAGTGAACGGAGATGGCAATGATGGCAATCCAATGATCTGCAGATCAGTCAATGGAGATGGGGAGAGGCTTAAGAGAGCTGGCTCTTTTTGGATTGCTCAACAACCAACCAACGAGGCTTATGCGAATGGCGTGATCTGTCTTGTTTGCTGTTCAAGGAGACGTTTTAGTCTACTCAACAGTCGCTTGCTGTGCAAGGAGGAGTGAACGGGAGGGCTTGCTTTATCTCTTCCTCCCACACTGCCCCCCACCCACATCCCCTCTCACCCACTCCCCTCCCAGGTCTCTTGAACCCGCTCTCAGAGTTGATGGGGTGGGTACGACAATGCCATGCTGCCATCAGTCAGTGTGCCTGGAGGCATCTCCACATCCCGAGTACACTTCCATCCCCCCCCCTTCTCCCCCCCCTCCCCTCCCCCTCCTCCCACCATCCTCCGGTCATTTCCCCTCCTCCCCTCCTTCTCCCCTCCTCCCTCCCCCCCCACCCCGCACTCCTCCGTCAGGTCTGTTGAACCGGCTCTCAGAGTCCAACGTGGATGCCATCAGCGCTGATGTCAGCACTCTCTTCCAGGTGGGTTAGCTGTGTGCTTCCTGCTGTGCTTCCTGCCATGCTTCTTGCTGTGCTTCCTGCTTCAGCATCAGCACAGGGATGCCTCGTCTTATCGTTAAATTGGTTAAACTTCTAGTCATCCATGTGTCTAGTCATCCATGTGTCTAGTCATCCATGTGTCTAGTCATCCATGTGTCTAGTCACAGATTGCGTCCTTTTCACTGGCATTCAGAGATGCTCATTCACTCCCCCGACTTCCCCCCTTTCCTCCCTTCCCCACCTCCTCCGACCCTCCCCTCACCACCCCTTCACCTTGGTTTTCCCATCCTTATTCCTCTCACCCCTCGCCTCACCACCCCTCACCCAGCTTCACAGGCGCCCCTCTCTGGTTGCATTGCTTGCTGTTTGACGAGCTTATCACATCATAGCATGCACCACCGCCCCCCCTCTTGCTCCCTCTACTGTCCGTCCCTCCTCCTCCTCCTCCTCCTCCTCCTCCTTCTCCTCCTCCTCCTCCTCCTCCTCCTCCTCCTCCTCCTCCTCCTCCTCCTCCTCCTCCTCCTCCTCCTCCTCCTCCTCCTCCTCCTCCTCCTCCTCCTCCTCCTCCTCCTCCTCTTCCTCCTGCCCTCTCCCACCTGCCCTCCTTGATCACATCGCGGGCGTCACACGAGGTCATCGCATCGCATCCCACCACCATGCACCAACGCCCCCTCTCTTGCTCCCTCGCTTCCCTCGTTCCCTCCAGCTCCACCTCTTTCTTCCCCTTCTCGCTCCCTTTCCTCCCTGCAGCTCCACAAGCGGTCACTCGTTGCAGCGCTGGTGACAGACGAGGTCGTCACAGCATGCACCAACGCACCGCGAGGCAATGAGCAGTTGCGTCTTGCTCCCTCTCTCCCCTCTCTCCCCTCTCTCCCCTCTCTCCCCTCTCTCCCCTCTCTCCCCTCTCTCCCCTCTCTCCCCTCTCTCCCCTCTCTCCCCTCTCTCCCCTCTCTCCCCTCTCTTCCCTCTCTCCCCTCTTCCTCCCCTGGCCCTTCTGCCCTTCTGCCCTTTTCTTCCTAACAGCCGCTGTCAGCACAGTAGTATATCCCGCTTGAACGAACGGCATTCCCCCTCTATGCAGGTATGCAGCAGTGTTTGCTGCATTCATCGCAGCAACCGCCTCAACGGTTGGAATCGACTTCGCTGCCAATTTTGCTGCCACCCTCGCCACTCGCTTCGAGGTGTGTTTTGAGTCGACTCAAAGAGCCGCTAGGTTCGAGGTGTGTTTTGAGTCGACTCAAAGAGCCGCTAGGTTCGAGGTGTGTTTTGAGTCGGCTCAAACAGCCGCTAGGTTCGAGGTGAGACGGCCGCCACAATCCCTCCTTGCAGCAATGGTTGGAATCGGCTTTGCAGCCACCCTAGTCACTCGCTTCGAGGTGAGCCTTGGTCTCAACAGTTGGTCTCTGAAGCCCATCAGTTGGTCTCTGAAGCCCATCAGTTGGTCTCTGAAGCCCATCAGTTGGTCTCTGAAGCCCATCAGTTGGTCTCTGAAGCCCATCAGCTGGTCTCTGAAGCCCATCAGTTGGTCTCTGAAGCCCATCAGTTGGTCTGTGAAGCCCATCAGTTGGTCTCTGAAGCCCATCAGTTGGTCTCTGAAGCCCATCAGTTGGTCTCTGAAGCCCATCAGTTGGTCTCTGAAGCCCATCAGTTGGTCTCTGAAGCCCATCAGTTGGTCTCTGAAGCCCATCAGTTGGTCTCTGAAGCCCATCAGCTGGTCTCTGAAGCCCATCAGTTGGTCTCTGAAGCCCATCAGCTGGTCTCTGAAGCCCATCAGTTGGTCTCTGAAGCCCATCAGTTGGTCTCTGAAGCCCATCAGTTGGTCTCTGAAGCCCATCAGCTGGTCTCTGAAGCCCATCAGTTGGTCTCTGAAGCCCATCAGTTGGTCTCTGAAGCCCATCAGTCAGGTCAGGTTTAGAATTTTTAAAACCAGCTTGGCTGGTTTCATGCCAGTGGTGGCACTGCGCAGAACATGCCACAATCCCATGCCATCATCGTTTCATTCAAATCACTGCCGTCATTGCCATCACTGCAATCATTGCCATCATTGCCATCACTGCAATCATTGCCATCATTGCCATCACTGCAATCATTGCCATCATTGCCATCACTGCAATCATTGCCATCATTGCCATCACTGCAATCATTGCCATGAGCCGTTATACGAAGCAGTCCCTGTAAGACTACACTGCCCTAATCTATTAGCCCAAAACGATTATAAGTCATAGGTAGTTATAAGCAACCCACTACAATAAGGGTGTACTCACCCTAGTCGGGGGTTGGGTTCCCAACTTGGTTGGGCCCCCTCCATCCCTTCCAACTATGTAAAGCCCTCAAATTTCTAATCCTATCAACTTGATCCTCACAGGTGCGACCTTGCTTCTGCGCTATTTCACAATGCTGCTTGCAAACCGTTTTTTTCAACCATCCCATGACTCCGTGTACCCACCCCATCAGGCCCTATACGAAGCAGATGAAGCACTGGGGCTGCGCAATCTCATCATGCTGCTCGCATACCTATACGTCTTCAAGCTGCTCGCGCCGTGAGTCAAAGCTCCGACGTGCAACTTGCATGTTTTTGCTTTTTGCTGTTTTGTTTCGCTGCTTCTTCCCGCTGTTTTTCCTCCTGCGTTTTTCCTACCTCGTTTTATCCCTCCGCATTTGAATCCTTCCTCTACCTCCTGCCTTCTGCGTTACTCGTTTGTTCCTACACCTCAGGGAAGTGCTGTACTCGTTTCTGTTCACTTGCTATGTACCCGTTTTTATGTCCTCCCACGTTTTTATCCTCCACCTCCTGCCTTCTGCGTTACAGGGAAGTGCTGTACTCGTTTTTGTCTCGTCTCACTGAGGGGTTTGGAGAGCTCGACGTGGCCGCCATGATTCACTTGCTACAGTGTGAGTTGTGATTCATTGCTACAGTGTGAGTTGTGATTCATTGCTACAGTGTGAGTTGTGATTCATTGCTACTGTGTGAGTTGTGATTCATTGCTACAGTGTAGTCCTGAATGACTATTCCTGATTTACCATTACAAGCTTTCCCCCATGCTGCCTTCCAAACTCTCTTCCTCCTTGCTGGAGAATCCGATCCGAGAGTTGAGAATTCGCAGGTGGAGAGGAGAACCCGCGACTTATTTCCCTGCGCGCTCCCTCTCCCGATCAACCTTTCTTTCTCCTGTTCCGCAGCCCGCACGAATCCTGAAGCGGCTCGAGTGTACGAGACGTGCCTGCCAGTGGCTGTTCCAGGTTCCATGCCTGCCCTCATTCTGCCTTCCAACATCTCTTTCCGTTTCCCAGCCTGCGGCCTGGCATAGAGAGTCGAAGGAGCTCATTCCGGCCGTTCCTCTCACTCATCTCTCGTGTGCCTCACCCACCCTGCATCCGAACTCTCTCTCTTCCTCCCTCCAGCCTGCGGCCTGGCGTTGAGAGCGGACGACCCAGTGGCAATGAAGGAGTTCATCCTGGCCGTTCAAACCAAGGCAGCTGAGATGAGGAGGCAGGCACAGGAGGCGCAGAGCGAGGGCGCTGCAGAGGGTGGGGGAGGCAGCAAGGCGAAGGCACCTCCGGTCTTCAGCAAACGGGTGAGCGAGAGTGAGGGTACAAGGGAGCACAGGGTGTGCCGTAGAGGAGGTCATTCTGGCCGTGCAGACCAAGGCGCCTAAGATGAGGAGGCAGGCGCAGGAGGCGCAGAGTGAGGGCGCTGCAGAGGGCGGGGGAGGCAGCAAGGCGAAGGCACCTCCGGTCTTCAGCAAACGGGTGAGCGAGAGTGAGGGTACAAGGGAGCACAGGGTGTGCCGTAGAGGAGGTCATTCTGGCCGTGCAGACCAAGGCGCCTAAGATGAGGAGGCAGGCGCAGGAGGCGCAGAGTGAGGGCGCTGCAGAGGGCGGGGGAGGCAGCAAGGCGAAGGCACCTCCGGTCTTCAGCAAACGGGTGAGCGAGAGTGAGGGTACAAGGGAGCACAGGGTGTGCCGTAGAGGAGGTCATTCTGGCCGTGCAGACCAAGGCGGCTGAGATGAGGAGGCAGGTGCAGGAGGCGCACAGTGAGGGCACTGCAGGGGGTGAACCCTGCAACTGCTGCTGGTGGGGGGGCAGGCAGCAAGGCGAAAGCACCACCAGTGTTCAGCAAGCAGGTGAGTGAGTGGACGGTGGCAAAGGGTGTTCTACAGAGGAGCTCATTCTGTCCGTGCAGGCCGAAGCTGCGGGTGGCGCAAAGTGTTGATGAGGAGGCTATGACAGGAGGCGCAGAGTGAGGGTGCCACAGGTGCAGCAAGTGCAAAAGCACCACCAGCAAGCGGGTGAGTGAACGGCAGCCAAGGCTGTGCCTACAGAGGAGCTCATTCTGTCCCGAGTGAGCTCCTCAGGCTGAAGGCGGAAGCTGCGGATGGCGCAAAGTGTTGATGAGGAGGCTAGGACAGGAGGCGCGGAGTGAGGCTGCTGCTGTGGAGTCATTTTGAGAATTCTCAAAGATGAATCCATGGCAGGCACAGAGTGCGGCTGCTGCTAGTGATGCTGCTTCTTCTGGTGAGGTTGAAGGCAGCGAAGCGAAAGCAGCACTGGTGCTCAGAAGATGGGTGGGTGAGTGCAAGGGTGCAAAGGGTTGTGGCAACGAAGGCAGAAACTGGTTCATTTATTCTAGCCATGCAAGCCACAGCGGCAGACATAAGGAGGTAAACACAGGAGGTCAGGGTGCCACAGGTGCAGCAGGTGCAAAAGCACCTGTGGCACCCTCACCCTGCTCACAGGTGCGGCACCGGAGTTCAGCAAGCGGGTGAGTGGAAGGGTGTAAACAGTGCTGCGAAGGGTGTGTTGCGGGTTGAAGGTCAGCCTTGTGTCAGCACTAGACATGAGCACGGGGCGAGGCGAGGATTCCTTGACCCGAGGATCTCATCCTCGCGCCCTAGCCGGGGCGGGTCGAGGAATCCTCGCCGAGGATTTTTCATGAAAATCCCCCCTCGACCCCCGGGTTTTTGGGGTCGAGGATTGAAATCCTCGCCTCGAGGATTAATTCCTTGACCCGGGGCGAGGATTCCTTGACCTGGGCGGCTGGGGGTTTTAGGGGGGGGGGGGTTAATGGGAACATGTGCAGGGAAAAATCAGCCTTGTCCTATGCCATTTCCCTTCCATGCTATGGGTCATGGCTGGCTCTTTAGTTTCCCACCTGCTGAGTGTAACTGATGATTACACTCAATGCATACCACTGCCGTTGACACGTGGTTCGCCTAGATGGAACGAAATTGCAACCCTCCCTCTATTATGAGTACATTGCCGATAGCCTATAAGTTTTTTTCTTTGTCCACCCGCACACACCCAAAGCAGCCAACTTGTCTAAACATGGTGACACGCCCCGCACATCTCATGCCACTGCCAAGTTCATTGCTGCCCTGCCCGTGACAAAACCACAACCAACCACAGCTGCCTACCCTTGCCTCACCGTGCCGTGCCATCATGACTGGCGATGGCCACACAACTTTTTGCTAGGCCCATCACCTCCTAACACCAGAAGCATGCAAATAAATAGATCAAGTCACACGGGCAGTAGCTGTCAGAGCACAAGCTGTCCCCGTTCACATTCCCTCCTCGAGCTCCAACCCCAACTCTGCCAGCTCTTGCGCTGCCACCCCTCCAAGCCTTTCCCCCGGGTGCGTCGCAATCCATGACTTGAGGGTCATGCATGCGCGCACCCACTCTGCGCCAAGGCGATGCCGCTGCCATGTGATGAGGTTGCGGCCCTGCGAGAACATCCGCTCGCTAGCCGTAGAGGTGGCGGGGATGGCCAGGTAGTCCATGGCCATACCCTGCAAGGCTGGCAGATCGACCCTGCGTCGCCAGTACGCAAGCGGCGAAGCACGCATGGGGAGGATCGGCTCATCGAGGTACACCTGAATCTCATCCTTCTGCTCCTGGGACTGCTTGCTGCGGTAGGCAGCCAGGTGCCTCACCAGGCTACCCTCGTCGTCATCCCCCCCAAAGGTAGCCCCCATGGCAGCATCCCCCTCGCCCCCCCCCCACCGCCGTCATCCCCATCCTCTACCCCAAGCTCTGCCGCCACCGCCTCTGCCGCGCGCACCTTGTCCATGTACGGCTGCCACTTCTTGCGCACGAGAGTGATGACTGCCTCGAGGGCGACCTGCTCTATCACCCTCGTCGACATCTCGCCGCGTGGCTTGGCGAAGTACCCGAGCTTCATTGTCGGGTCGAGGAAAGTGGCGACGCATAGCTCGTCGCTGCTGGAGGAGTAGTACTCCTCCAGTTTGGGGAGTGCCACCTCGCAGCACGCGCGGATGAACGCAGAGGGGGGGGGATCCAGACTGTGCAGCACACGCTCGAGCTTGTCCATCAGCTTGTTGTACTGCGGCACAACCCGGCTAACAGTGGGATAGTGCCCCCCCTCCGCCGCCAGCGTCACCAAGTTGAAAGGCTTGAGGAAAACTGCAACTTCCTCAAGCACGGCCCACTGCTCGGGCGAGATGCGAAGCTGGGCCTGGCGAGCCTCCTGATGTTGGAGTTGGGAGTAGGTGGTTATTTATAGGGTTAGACACATGAGAGCGTGGATGGGTGGGTGGCTGAAGTTGGTGTTGGGACGCCTGGGGTATGTACAATGCTGAGGGCCGGGACGTGTCAAGTGGGGTGGGGACGAGGGCAATAACACTGTCACACCCACCCACCTGGCATTCAATTAGCACGCGTGTGACCAAAGGACTCACCGGGAAGCGACGCGCAAAGGAGTCAAGAGCATTGCGCAGTCGAATCCCACGCACGACCATCTGGTAGGTCGATCCCCAGCGCACCTCCATATCCTGCTTCAATTTCACGACCGGCCTGTCAGGGAAAAGGCGCCGCTGTTTGTCCTCGAATAGCGGGGTCTGCTTGGTGGAATAGCCGATGAAGCTGGCGTTCTCACGCAGCAGCCCCAGCGGCAGCTTCAGAGCCTCCACCTTCTTCAACGCTTGCTGTACAGCAATGTTGCAGATGTGGGCGAGGCAACTAGTGGAGGGACAGGGGGGATGTGCGGAAGGCATGCTCGGGTTAGCAGTGGCATATATGGCACGGCATGGCATGTGGCATGGAATGGCACGCGGCGGCATGGCAGCATGGCATGGCATGCGGCATGTGGCATATGGCATGCATGTGGCATGGCACGGCATGGTATGGTAGGTGGCTTGTGGCATTGCATGGCATAGCTTGCACATGCAAGCTCTGTGCACTCGGTTGCTTCTGAGCAAGGCTGGGCCTCCAGCGACAAAAACAGTATACACTCACCGGATGTGGAGCCCGGTCTGGAAGAGCGGCGGGACCCTGTCGCCGCTCTCGCCGCGGGACAGCCACCTCATGGCCGCGGTGTTGGTGGCGGCGTTATTGGTAGTCACAGCCATGCATCGCCCGGTCAACCCCCAATCCCGCACCACTGCCTCCAGCACCTGAGCCACTACAGGCGCTGTGTGGCTCGGCGGTAGTGCTATGAACTCCAGCAGTCCCTGGCGGAGCTCGAACTCTGCCGTCATCCAGTGGGCTGTAACCGCCATGTAACCACGGTTGTTCTCACCCGTCCAGATGTCTGTGGTCAAGCTGACCTTGCCCACGCCCCTGGACATTGAGAGCTCGTCCTTGAGAACTGCGCGCGCCAGATCCCCTAGACGGATGCAATCACGGCCCACAGTGTGCCGCCCAGGAATGACACCAGGGGTGGCACACTGTGGGTTAGCCGCTGCCATCATGCGGCGAAACTGTCCGGCGGGGTGATGGAGGGAGTGGCGCATCATGGCATTGGTGTTGGTAGGCATTGGATTTTACAGCATGACATGACCGACCGTGCAACACAGAAACGACATGGGCGGCATGTGGCTGAAAATTTGTCAAAAAAACCGCAACGGGAAGAGGCAAGGGTCTTACAGTTGGGCGATTAGTGGTGCTGAAGGCAGAATCAGAGTCGACGATGTACTCTACTATCGTCTGGCGTAGGTACTCCTCGTCCATTCGATGAGAAAGGAACCTCTTAATACTCTGCTGCCCTCCTTGTCCACCCCCCTCCTGTGGGGGGTCCCCCAGCCACCAAGCCGCGTCAGGCCACACGTTTTTCCCATCCGGCACTTCCCCCTCCTCCCCAAATCCACCCTCGGGGAACACCTCGTCCCCGCCTATCTCCCGGGCATCCCATTTGCGCGACCAAATATCCCAATGGGCGCGATGTTTGTTCTTCATGTGATCCCTTCCCGAGGTGGTGGAGCTGTGGGCCCAGCAGGTGGCCATACTACACTTCCTGCAGCGCCGTTTGTTCCCAAGCCCAGACTGACGCTCAAAGCATCTCGCCGCCATGCCGTCTCCCTTCACAGGCTTCCCTGGCTTCTTCTTCCCAGTTCTCCCCTCTCCCCCCTCCTCCACTGCCCCACCGCTGCCAGTCCCCCCGCCTCCAACGCTGCCAGCCCTCCCCCTTCCCCCGCCAGCCCGCCCCCCTCCCATGCCAGTCCGCCCTCCTCCTCCTCCTCCAGTCCGACCCCCTCCCCCTCCTCCCCCGCCTGTGTTCCCCCTTCCTCCGCCAGTCCTCCCCCTTCCCGCCCCCCTCGGGGTCTGTACTTCCCTGCCTTGCCCGGCTGAGCCTTGTACCTTTTTTCCCCTACCGCTGCCCTCACACTTTTCCTTTTTAATGGCCTTCAGCATCGCCTTGCTGAAGGGAGTGCCCCCCCCCCCAAGGGCACCAAGCACCGAGTCCGCACCCTCCTCCACAAGGTCCGCCATGTCGTCGTCATGCTCGGCGGGTTCCCCCTCCCCCGCATCGTACATGTCTTCTTCGGTGTTGTCGCCAGACCTCTCCTCCTGCTCCTCCTCCCCCTTCTCCTCCCCCCACTCGTCGTCCTCCTCCTCCTCCTCCTCCTCCCCCTCCCCCTCCTCCTCCTCCTCCTCCTCCTCCTCCTCCTCCTCCTCCTCCTCCTCCTCCTCCTCCTCCTCCTCCTCCTCCTCCTCCTCCTCCTCCTCCTCCTCCTCCTCCTCCTCCTCCTCCTCCTCCTCCTCCTCCCCCACTCCTTCCTCGCACAAGCCCTCGGCCCTCCACCTCCCCATACCCTCCACACACTCGAGCTCCTTCTTCTCCTCCTCTTCCTCTTTGCCCTCCTCCTCCGCCTCTTCAACCTCCTCCTCCCCCTTCTCCTCCTCTTCCTCTCCCTCGCCCGCATGCTGGCCGCCTCCCCCCCTTGCCCTCCCCTTAGAGACTCCGCGGATGGCGCCATCACCGCGCCCTGCATCGTTGCCCTTCCCCCCAGCGTTCTCGCGCGCGGCCTCACCCACCTTCTTCGCCTCGGCCGCGGCTGCGATGGCTTTAAAGTGCCTCGCCTCGGTCGCCGTCATTGCGCGAGTTTCCTCCTCGCCCTCTTGCCCCCTTCCCCTGCCGCCTCTCCCTTGGGCACCGCGGGCACCATTACCGCGCCCCCTTCTCCCACCACCTCCGCCACGTGGAGCACGGCCGCCATGCTATCAACGGGCTCGGCACACTAAGTAAGAACCGCTACTGTTCTTTGTTAGGCCCTTTATCCCTAATGACAGCCCCCCCGCCGCCTAAAAACTCCGTGCAATCTACAATGCGTTTTTCTCTTCCCCCTCCTACAACGGGGGTTCTTTTACCCCACCCGTTGGTATTTGTTTAAGCTGTTTAGAACGGTGGCATTGGGCGAAATGGGACCAGCAAGGCTATTGGTAAGCCTAATACGAAATTACAGAACTTGGCTGATCCAAAAATAATGAATCAGCTTAGTTCCGAAATTTGTGTTTGTACCAGCGCCTCCAGGCGCGCTGTCACCAAAATGACGCGAGGAAAAAATCCTCGCGAGGAATTTTTATTCCTAACGAGGATTTTTTCCTCGCGAGGATACAAAATCCTCGCCCATTTGCCTCGAGGAAAAATCGAGGCCTCGAATCCTCGCCGAGGCGGGGCGAGGAATCCTCGCGAGGATTTTTCCCAGAAAACCTGCCTCGACCCCCGAAATTTCGAGGCGAGGATTTCCGAGGCGAGGAAATCCTCGCCTCATTGCTCATGTCTAGTCAGCACTGCTTGCATTGTTCCCTTGCCATGACGTCATGATTGCCATGACGTCATGATTGCCATAGCATCATGATTGCCATGACATCATGATTGCCCTGACATGATGATTGCCATGACATCATGATTGCCATGACATCATGATTGCCATGACGTCATGATTGCCATGACGTCATGATTGCCACGACGTCATGATTGCCATGACGTCATGATGGCCACGACGTCATGATGGCCATGATGTCATGATGGCCATGACGTCATGATAGCCATGACGTCATGATGGCCATGACGTCCTGATTGCCATGACGTCATGACTGCCATGACGTCATGACGCCATGACGTCATGATTGCCATGACGTCATGATTGCCATGACATCATGATTGCCATGACGTCATGATTGCCATGACGTCATGATTGCCATGACATCATGATTGCCACGACGTCATGATTGCCATGACGTCATGATGGCCATGACGTCATGATGGCCACGACGTCATGATGGCCATGACGTCATGATGGCCATGACGTCATGATGGCCATGACGTCATGATTGCCATGACGTCATGATGGCCATGACATCATGATTGCCATGACGTCATGATTGCCATGACGTCATGACTGCCATGACATCATGATTGCCATGACGTCATGTCCTTACTAGAGGCCATCATCGATATCAAGCAGAACTGACCGCCCCGCAGTGCAGTCAACTCATCACGAGGGGCCTCAAAAAAGGCCTCGCAATGCAGGCCAGAGAGGAGCCTATCGACATGAAGACCAATTGAGTGCCTCGTGTCACCCCAGATCATCCTCACGGCCTTCTGACAGGTTGAGTTCATGCTGGAAACGATCACGGATATCAAGAACAAAGGCGGGCACAGAGGGGCGTGTTTGCCACACACCGGCATACCTTTGACTCATGCTGTGCCCGACACCATGCCTCGCCACCAGGTGGAGTTCATGGTAGAGACGATCACCGACATCAAGACCAACCGAGCGCTGCGAAACGCCTGCCGCAGAGGAGCCATGCTTGCCACACACGCGCCCTCATTCCCTCTTGTTCCCCCACGTTATCCCCCACACCATATTCCGCACCAGGTGGAGTGCATGCTGGAGACAATCACAGACATCAAGAACAACCGCGCACCTCGTGCCACCCGTTTCACTGCCCCCCGTTTCACCCCTTGTTGCCCTTGTCATGTCATGTCATGTCATGTCATGTCATGTCATGTCATGTCATGTCATGTCATGTCATGTCATGTCATGTCATGTCATGTCATGTCATGTCATGTCATGTCATGTCATGTCATCCCCACTTTCTTCCTCTCGCAGGTGGAACTCATGCTGGAAACGATCACCGATTTCAAGAACAACCGAGCCCGCCCAATGGTGGGCGTGGAGGAGCCCTGTGCGTTCCACATCCCTTTGTCCATCACCCATGCCCCCCATTATGCACCAGGCGGAGTTCATGCTGAAGAAAATCACCGACATCAAGAACATCCGATCATGCCGGTGCCATCACATCCGTTCGTGCACCATCCCTTCCCTCATCCATACCCCCCACTACCCCCACTACCCCCACTACCCCACCACACACTAGGTGGAGTTCATGCTAGAGACGATCACCGACATCAAGAACAACCGAGCGCCACGCAACGCCGGGCGTGGAGGAGGTTCGGGAACCATGGGAGCAGCAGGGGGAGCAGGGGGAGGGCGAGGAGGAGGTGGTGGAGGGGGAGGGGCAGGGGGGGGGGCAAGGGTGCTGTGAGCGTGTTCAAGAAGGGAGGGGCGGGTGCGGATGTGAATGCAGGAGACGGCAGCACAGCCGTGTCTCGCCTGCAGAAGTGGCTGCTCAAGGCAAGTTAGCTGCGGTGTGGTGCGGTTTGGTGTGGTGCAGTGTGGTGGTGTGGGCCGGGTGGGATGCAGGGGACGGCAGCATGGCGGTTTCTCGCCTGCAGAAGTGGCTGCTCAAGGCAAGTGTGGTGTGGTGCGGTGTGGTGTGGTACCTCCTTCCATCTTCTCACCCACACGTCTTCCTCGTTCCCCGCATCCCCCACCCACCCCCCCCCCCCTCCCGTTCACACACACCCACACCACTACCCATCTTATGCATCCTTTCTCGCCACCTCCCCCCCTTTTTCCGCTCTCCCTTCCCCTCCCCCTCCTCTCCCCCTCCACCTCCCCCTCTCCCTTCCCCTCTTCTTCCCTCCCCCCTCCCCCAGCGTCCAGTGGAAACTGTTCAGCTACGATCGCTGACGTGGCAGCGCCTGATTGACCCGCACAAGGAGGGCCAATGGTGGCACACCGCCGCCTCTTCCCAACCAATCGGCTCCCTACCCGCCACGTCAGCGTCGGGCAGCGCCAGCCTGGCGGTCCAGCTGGCAGGGAACGCACTGCTGGACGCTGCTGACGTGGCAGAAGCTGAGAGGCTGATGCAGCTGGCGTCAGCGCAGAGGATGAACACGGACGCCAGGCGGGCGGTGTTCTGTGTGATTATGAGCGCTGAGGACTATATCGATGCCTTTGAGAAGCTTTTAAGACTGGGGCTGCCAGGCAAGCAGGTATGTGCGCTCTTGAGTCATCTCTTGGTGCACCCAGCCCTGTGTGTGATTATGAATGCTGAGGACTATATCGATGCCTTTGAAAAGCTGCTGAGACGGACGGGGTCTACGAGGCAAGCATGTGCGTGCTTCAGTGGAGTCATTCTTTAGAATTCTAAAAAATGACTCCACCGTATCATGCCCTTAGTCACCTGTGTTTCTTATACAGGTCACCTGTGTTTCTGTTCTTGGGTAGATGCGGGGGTCATTGTCAGTCTGTGGGAATTCTATTCTATTCAGTCTGCAGTACTGCCTGCGGGAGCTCAAGTTCCCCCAGCACTCGTTCTAGTCACTCTGCAGTACCTGTGGTACCATCACCAGGAGCTACCTCAAGTTCCCCCAGCACTCGTGCTGCTTGTTCTTCTTCTCCCCCCATGGCCTGGTGGCTATGCTCCCTTCCATGCGCCCTTCCGTGCTCCCTTCCATGCGCCCTTCCGTGCTCCCTTCCATGCTCCCTTCCCCTCCCTCCCTCTTCCTGCTTTTCCCTGCCTGGTTACAGGATCAAGAGATTTTGCGGGAATCGGTAGAGCGCTGCCTACAAGATCTCCATTTCCACAAGTTCTACTCTCTCGTTTCTGCTCGCTTACATGCTGCGGCCGCCCCCCCCTCTCTCCCCCCCTCCTGCCCTCCTGCCCTCCTGCCCCGCCCTCCCTGTAGGATCGGGAGATTCTGAGAGTCCTAGTGGAGTGCTGCCTGCAGGAGCGCAATTTCAACAAGTATTATTCCCTCGTGGCTGGGCGTCTCTGTGGGCACGCGCGCTCCCACAAGTTCAGTTTGCAGTACTGCCTGTGGGACCACTACCAGCAGCTGCCGGAAATGGAACCCCGCCGCTCCCTGCATCTCGCTCAGTTCGCCGCCCAGATTGTTGGCAACCACGCGCTGTCTCTCGCTCTGCTGAAGGTGCCGTCCCATTCCTAGACTGCTTCGCATTCACGACACTGCTTTGCATGCACCACACTACTTCAAGCAGTGCCGCTCGCTGCACCTTGACCAGTTCGCAAAGTAACCCGCTGCTCTCTGCACCTTGCCCAGTTCGCCAACCAGATCGTTGGCAACCACGCGTTGTCTCTTGCTCTGCTCACGGCAATGATTCCATGTATTGCAGTCCCTGCCACCGTGTATTTCTCTTTTTCCCCTCCCCACTCCCCCCTGCCTGCTCTATCCCCAGCCTGTGGACTTTGCCGACCCAGCAGCCATGCAGCCGCGCATCGCCCTGCACTTCCGCCTCTTCTTCCTCTTCCTCCTCTCCTCCTTCCCCCCCTCCACCCTCTGGTCCCTCTTCTCCCGAATTGCCGCCCCCACCACCCTCGGCCCGTTACGAGACGGAATCCTCCTCTTCTTCGCCGCCCATCTCTCGCCACACGCGCCGTCCACGCGCCAGCTGCTACAGTACATCAGGAGTGAGGGGGCCAGTGAGGGTGGGGCTGGGGGGTCCACTGGTGGTGTGGGGAAGGCAGGGATGGAGAAGGTTTTAGAAGAGAGGTTGAGATTGGCTAAAAAGGGGATTTCAAACATTGCGGGGACTCCCTACAAGTGACTGGTGTTTGCAAGGCTGTTGCACAATATGGTTCGGTTCGCTGTTGAGACTGCAGGTGTTTGGTTTGCTTGCATGCTGTAATAAAAGCCATCGACTGAATCAGAAAGGCTTGTCCAACTTGAAACAAAGCCATACATGTCAACAAACAAATATATGTATATATACATATATGTTCGAGTAGCGTGAAAAGTGATTATGGGAGAGGTGTAGAGAGGTACAACAGGGGGGTTACACCCCCAAAGAACTGACCTAGCTAGGATATAACAATATAAACTAACTAGCAAGTATATTTATCGACACACCCCCTAGCCTAGCTACTGGCAGGTAACAAGGCATAGCAAACCAGGGCAGCACTGCTATTTTGGCCTCAGGCGAGTGTAACAAAGTAAGTCAGGGCATTAGTCTGACCACTAAGACAAGGGCCACAAAGTCAGTCAGCAAGTGTAACAAGACTGTTGGAATCATGGGAGTCTCTAAGTTGCTCCAATAAACATAGATATAGAATTGGAGAAAGCTACTAAAGTGAGAATGAATTACTAGAATTATGCAAACAGGTTGATTCTGTCCTAAGGGTTGTACCCTCTAAGAGTACGCACCTATCTAGCCTATAAGATATATACAAAATATGTTTGACACACCCTCCAGGCTAGATGAGGGGCAGTGCCTGGCAAGAGACACACAGCTTAGGGAGGCACTACTAGTCCAACCTCTGAGGCAGGGGTCCGAAGATCAGTCAGCAAGAGTACAAACTAAAGAAGAGCAATCTGGGGTGGTACTACTAATACAACCACTGGGACAAGAGCCACAAGGCCAGTCAAGATAATACAATACAGCCAGTGCTCGTGCAGACAGCTCTGAAGAAACGCTGTCGAGAAGTCGAGGAAGTGCAGCTCGTAGCCACGATGTGCTCCTACGTGTAGCAGCGCCCGAAGAGTGGTCATCTTCAGGGTCAGAGCGAAGGTCTGGAAGAAGTCAATACCCTCGCGCTGACTAAAGCCTCTAGCTACGTAGCGCGCCTTGAACACCGGCGGCACTCCAGGAGGGCGCTTCACATTGAAGAGCCACCGGCCATCGACTACGTTCACCTATGGTGGGGGAACTGCGTCACGTAGGTGCTAGTGGATCTCCAAGATGCCATCTCCGTATCCATGGCAGCTATCCACTGAGAGACCCAGAGTCTCGAGGTCGCCTCAGCGTAAGTGCAAGGGGTTGGGATGTCAAAAGCGTCTGGGTCCCCCTCAGGGACTAGCAGCATGGAGCAGAGATGAGGCGCGGCCTCGGACATGAAAGCAAGCTCGTACTATTGTTCCTCTAGGACGTCACTGCCAAGGGCAGAAGCAACCCCGACGAACGCAGGACGGGCAAGGTCAGAGACCAGAGCGGTGGCGTAGTCAAGGCGGCGGGTAGAGTCGAAGTCAGCAACGGCAGCGAAAAGCGCGTCAAGACTCAAGACAGGAAGATACTGGTCGGTAACGAGGGAGGCAAGGAACCAAGGAACAAAAGGACTAGCGGCACGAAGGTAGTCAGACAGAGAAGGCGGCGCGACAACAAGGAACGACAGAAGAGGCAGAGGGAGGAGGGGAGGATGGTATACATGGGAACGAAGCAACATAGGGTGGGAGCGCTGAACAGGGGAGACGGGACGATCACGGAAGGGACGACGAGACCAGACGTGAGACGGAGGCGTCGGGTCAGGAGACAGGGGAGGAGAGACAGGAGGAGAACGAGGGGGGAAACGAGCCAGAGACGAGTCGAGCGGAGGAAAGACAGGGCCGTGGACACACACGGGAGGCGGCGCCGGGGGAGGCGCAAGCGGGTGATCAGGGGAGGGAAGACCGAGAAGGCGAAGGGCGGACACCGGTGGCGACTGCGACTGCTACTGATGCTGCTCCACGCCATCAAATGAACCTCCAGCTGCACCAAGGCTACCTCTAGGACACTCCATGCCAACACCCCCGGAACGAGAACCCACTCCAGCACCGGTGCCACCCCAGAGACCGCCGGGACAAGCCAAGACAGTAACCCCAAGACTAGCACCCCTAGAACCAGAACCCCCAGAACTCGCGGACCGGGAACACCGGGGCGGAGACACGCGACGAAACCGAAGCCGCGGAGCCCCAGGAATCAACCGACTCCTTGACCGGGATAAGCGATGGGAGGGGAGTGACGTAAGACACACCAAACGGGGTAGGACGGGGTGTGAGGAGCAAGGGCTACCGGGGGAGAGGGAACCAAAAACAGGGGCGGGGAAACTAAGAGACATCGGTGGGTAAAGCGGTGGTAGGAGGAGACAGACTTGTCAAAAGTGTCAAAAGTGACGTCACGCGAGTTAAAGAAGTTGTGAGAAGGCAGGTGGTAGAAGTGTCAGTCAGACGCGTCAAGGGGGAAACCAAGGAAGACACACAGGACAGTGCAGGCAGTAAGCTTGTCCGTGCTGGAGGCACGAACGTGAGCGAGGCAGCCCCAGACGTGGAACACAGACGCGTCACCAGGGAATCCGGTCCGAAGAAGGGTCGGCGAAACCTGCGGCCGCTGTGAGTGTGGCCACATGTTAAGCTGGTGAGCTACGTAGCGAAGTGTGAACGGCCATAGAAAATAGGGTGCATCGGCATGGATCATGGAGGGACGAACGATCTCCATGACCAAACAGATGCGTCGCTCAGCGACCCCATTCTGCTGTGGGGAGTCCAGCAGGGTGTACGACTGGGTGATGCCCTTCGAACGACAGAACCGGCCAAGTCGACCGGAGGCAAACTCGCCACAACGGTCGGAGTGGAGTCGCAGCATAGGGAGGCCGCGGTGGACTCGCGTAGCTACGACCCATGGGATAAGAACGTTAGGCACGTTGGCCTTCTGCTCCAGGGAAAACACCGTGGTGTAACGCGTGTAGTCGTGGGCAAGCACTAGAAAGTAGCGCCCGTGACACGGGCCATGGACGGGGGCTGGGCCCCAAACGTCCAAGTGCAGGGTCTGGAGTGGCGCAGTGGTAGGGGGGGATGAGGAGGAGTGAGGAGCACGGCGCAACCGACCCTCGACGCAAGGTGTACATGGCGGCGCAGGCGAGGGGGAAAGGGCAGGGAGCGACGCAGGGAGACCGAAGACAAGACCATGATGGGACATGTAACGCAGACGCGGGAGTGCGGGGTGACCTAAGCGGTGGTGCCACATCACCGACGAATGGGTGAGCGACCGACACAAGCAAGCAGCGGCGACCTGGGTTGCCGCAAGCACTTGGAGGAACGCCCTCACCGGGGGGAACCCAGTTTCAAGCGTAAACAGGCCTGACAGAAGGTCCCGGGGGAACGTGGTCAGGGGGGCACTAGTGGCGGCCTTGGCATAGACCACATACGGCTCGTATCCAGGGAACATAGTGGTGACGCCGAGGTCCTGAAGACAGCGGACACCAACTAGGTTCCTAGAGATTGAGGGGATATGCAGGCCTGTAAGAGAGCCCGAGGGGATCGTCAGACAGGGGAGGGTAGTTGAGCTACAGGCTACTACCGAACCTGAGGAGGGGTCAGCAAGCGGCGTGAGCGCAGCGTGGTCGTGAAAGAAATAGGTAGACACGCCCGAGCCCAGCGTAAAGGAGAGCGATGCAGTAGCGTCAAGCGGCAGAGGAGCTAGCCTAGAACCTAGGCTAAACAAGGCAGGGGGTCCTACGTCTGATGCAGCAGGAGAACCTAGACTACACACAGGCGACACACCTATGCTAGGCAATAACGAGTATTAGGGTCCAATCACACTAGAGTCATCTGCATACATGACAGACATAGCAGTCCTAATCTGATCCATTTCAAGCTCAAAGACAGGCACACGACGGGGAGCCTGGGCGTACCAGTCAGGAGGGTCCGAGGTGGGACCGAAGCGGTGACGGAAAAGGTCGTCCAGGCGGCGGTAGCAGCGAACGGCTGTGTGACCGAGACGATCGCAGACGGTGCCGCGATGGGGGCCAGTCTGAAGTTGGTACTGGCAGGTGACCGCGTTGGAGCCGCCACCCGGCCCTAAGCTGCGCCCGCCAAGTCCACGACCACCGCCATTAGAGCCGCCTGTCCACCACGGTGGCGAGGGTCTCCACCACGGTGACTACTGCCGAGGCTGCGTCTGCTGCTGCTGCAGTTCAAGAGCACCAGCCCCTGTCCCCTCGTTTGAACCACTGTCCCCGCCTCCACCTCCTCCACCCTCCCTACCCCCACTCCCCTGGAGTCCCTCTGCCACGCCCTCCCTTCAGCCAGCGGCCCTTACCCGGACGCGGCTGCGCTGAAGCCGCAGCGGCGGTCTTAGCAACATCAGCAGTGACGTCAGAGTAAGAGCACTGGGAGGGAGACCAGTTGTGAAAGATAGGGATCGGCACAGTACCGCTAGACTGAGCGATAGTGCGCTGGCGGGTCTCTATTGCAGACAGGCCAATAACAAAGGCGGTAAGAGTGAGGTCACCCGGGTGCTGACTAAGGAAGTGGTCGCGGGCTGTGGCTAGTCGGTCGGGGAGGTGTGTGGTAATGAGATACAGGGTAGCAAGGCAGTGAGGCATTGAGCTGAGCTGCAGTGCTAGCAGTGCGGAACTAGTCTCAAGCCTGCGGAGGTGAGTGGGGAGGTCGGCGACAGTGGGGAAGGACGCAAGATCAGGGAGCAGCATGGGGAGGATCAGGCGGCCAGCAGAGGCTGACGCGGGGGTGGAATAGCGCGCGATGACTGCTTCTAAGAATTCCTTTGCGTTCCCTACAGTGGTAAAGCGGGGACGCTCAGACAGGGGTAGTGCGTAACTAATAGCAAGCTGCGCAACAACATCGCGCGACTCCCAGACAGCGCAAGCAAACGCAGCAGCGGAAATTGCCTCTTGCTCAGCATTGGTGGGGGCATCAAGGAAAGCAACAAGCGCAGCGGGGCGGGGAAGCAAGCCATCGATATGAACAGCCAGGGAGTGACCGTCCTGGTGCTGACGGCAGAGGTCGACAAGCCACGCCTCGAAGTCTATTGCCTGACCCTCTGCGTCCAGGAGGAGCTGTGAGTGCGCCATCACCATGGCTGCAGCAGCTGACTGCCGCTGACAGGGAGAGGAGGAAAGGCGAAGGAAGGCAACTGAGAGCGGTGGAGAGCGGTGGAGAGCGGTGGAGTGCGGTGGAGTGCGGTGGAGAGTGTGGAGGGTGGTGGAGAACGTTGAAGTGCGGTGGAGTGCGGTGGAGACAGTCGGCAGATGCACCGGCTCAGAAGGGAGCCAAGGCCGGTAGGTCGGGGGCGGCAGAGCGACACCGCGGCGCAGCGACACTGTGGTACACCTACACGGCGGCTCGGCAGCACTGCGGTGCGGTGGCTGGCCGGCGCAGAGCCGGTGCAGGCTGTAGCTGGTGGAGCAGGGGCCGGTGGCACTGGGGGCCGGCGAGGGAGGGATCGGTGGGGCGCACTGGGCTAGCGGGGCGCACGGGGCTAGCTAGGCGCTAACGGGGCCAGCGGGGCAAACGGGGCCTGAGGGGCGCACGGGGCCAGCGGGGGCGCACAGGGCTAGCGAGGCGCGAACGGGGCCAGCGGGGCGCACAGGGTCGGAGGCGCGTACGGGGCCAGCAGGGCGCACGGGGCTAGAGGGGCACGACCGGGCTAGCAGGGCGCACACGGGGCCAGCGGGGGACGAACGGGGCCAGCGGGACGAACGGGGCCGGCGGGGCGCACGGGGACGGCGGGGCGCACGGGGCTAACGAGGATCGACGGGGCCAGCGGGGCGCTAACGGGGCCAGCGGGGCGTACGGGGCCGGCGGGGCGCATGGGGCTAGCGGGGCTCGACGGGGCCAGCGGGGCGCTAACGGGGCCAGTGGGGCGAACGGGGCCAGTGAGGCGTACGGGGCCGGCGGGGCGCACTGGGCTAGCAGGGCTCGACGGGGCTAGCGGGGCGCGAACGGGTCTATCGGGGAGTTAAGGGGCCAGCGGGGCGCACGGGGCCAGCGGGGCGCACGGGGCCAGTGGGGCGCATGGGGCCAGCAGAGCGTTAACGGGGCCAGCGGGGCGCTAAGGAGCGAGCGGGGCTCTAAGGGGCTAGTGGGGCGTACGGGGCCAGCGGGGCCCTAAGGGACCAACGTGGTGCTAATGGAGCGGCTAGGACTAGGCCTAACGCGGAAGCGCAGGTGGGCGGGGGGGGACCTAACCTAGCGTGATTCCCTATTAAAGTGAGAATGAGTGACTAGAATGATGCAAACATGTTGATTTTGTATAAGGGGTTGTACCCTCTAAGAGTACGCACCTATCTGGGCAATAAGACATACAAAATATGTTAGACAAGAGCTTGACCGCTGCATCTCCTACCTAGTGGATACACGTAACGTTGCATTGGAGTTTGGTGGAGGACCCAATTCCTTGCAGCTTGTCGGATACGCGGATGCTGATGACGTGGGAGACAAGCAGAAGCGTAGCTGCACCAACGGCTACGTGTTCGTCCTCGGTGGAGCTGCTGTTTCGTGGGCGTGCGAGAAAACTCGATGCACAACGCTGTCGTTGACTTAATCCGAGTACATCGCTGCGACGGAGGCTGGAAAGGAAGTGCGTCGCCTACGCTTCCTGCTCGCCGAATTCCGTCTACTGGACGCGGGCGAGCCGACCGTCCTCAACGTTGACAACACCTCCGCCATTGCAGTCGCGGAGGGACTTGGGCTCAAGGGAAGTCTCAAGCACATGGAAAGGCATTACATGTGGTTGCAGCACATGGTGAAGCGCTAGAAACTTGCGATGAAGTACATCCTGACGGCCGAGGCACTGCATTTTCCAGCTTTCAACCGCTGTTTCGCAGCCGTGGGACAAGTGGACCTCGCGGCTGATGGTGACGACGATGCTCTTCAGTCCTCGTGAGAATCGGTGCCATGTCTTTCAACATGGCTGGTGTGGTGTGTACGCGTGTGTAATGCGCGCAAAATCGAAGGGCTTTGGCTTTCCTTTTGCTGTACAATACGTGTGTTTTCGTGTTCGTTTGGTGTGCTGACACTGTTCTTGCCCAGGCGTGAGCAGGGCAGGGGAGTGTTGAAGAAGCCTTAGAACGCGCCTGTGCACCGGCTGGCTTGCAGAATCCACGTGAATAGGTGGGCTGGCTGAATCCGCGGGATAGGACCCGCGAGCAGAATACACGTGCACGCGTTGGCATGACTCACATGCATGGGCTGGCAAGTTCACGTGCCCGAGGGTTTCCGCGTGAAAGGGTTGTGGAACGGGCCTGCTCAGACAAGCGTGAATTTCCAGGATTTGCAGGCAGGATCCGCGGGCAAGATCCGTGGGCAGAATGTGCGGGAAGAAGACACGTGCAGGATGAGCGGGCAGAATCCGCAGGATCCCTAGCACAGCACGGGAAGTGCGGAACTCCAAGGCCGAAGTGCAAAAATCTTGCCTGGGAAATTTCGTAACGCCGAAATTGAACCCTGGCAAGGAAAATTGAAACTATAACTGACAGTGAACCGAATACACGTTTTTGTAACAGCAAAAACGTGCTTATAATTGTTAAAATACCTGGCTGGGTAGTAGCAATCTGAACTACTGTTAGGCAGGTGCACAACTGTCACCGTTGCATGTGTTAGGTTCTCTACCTACCAGCGCTGACTTGTCACATATGCGCTTCCAGTTTTTAGGTGAACGTTCGTGTGAACGTTCTTTCTTGGTTAAGACTTGGCAACATAATCCACCTTGCATGCTTGTCCACCTGGCGGACTATGTCACCTAGGTGTAGTCCATTCATGGGAACTCAAGCAATTGGGATAGTATTCCCCAAGCAAGCCCCTATAGTCGTTTTCCTTGTCGGTCTCACCCCGGCATACGAAGTCACACGCAAGATGCTCTTGGGCCTTGCTCATGCGGACCTCCCTTTCTGCCGAAAAAGACAACAGCGCACAAGTCAAGGCCAATGTAATCTGCGCTCTTGTGCCTTATGCCTATGCCGCTTCAACACCATTCCAACGCAACCACTTCCCTCCGTGTCCCTACGTCATAAAGTATGGCCCTCTTGCCGGCCAGGTGTGTGGCGGTACCAACCACACTCTCGCCTCCTGCTTCAAGAAGAAGGATGTCGTGTGGTATTTCGTCAATGGGACCGCCTCGAAGCCGCCAAGCTGGATGGTCAATCGTGCTCCTCGTAAGGTCAATCAAGTCGAAGCGCAAAATTCCGCGCAGGCTGCTGTAGCTCCCCCTGTTGATGTGCCAGCACCACGCGCTGCCCGCAGCAGCACCACCTCCTTCGACGGCAGCACCACGCGCCGCCTACAGCAGCACCACCTCCTTCGAGCAACACCACGCGCTGCCCGCAGTAGCACCACCTCATTCGACGGCAGCACCACACGTCATAGAAATGGGTCTTTGAGGTATAGATATGATCATAACACGAAGGTGTGCTAGCTAGTTTCTATTTGTAATTGTCTTAGTTAGGCCAGTTCTTAGAGGGTACAGCCCTAGTTTTGTATCCCTCGACATTTTCCCCTTGGCACGCATTTTCTCGATAATCTAACATGGAAACAGAGCTAGGTAGGTTTCCGCATCTCACGCTTCCGCTAGTGTCCCAAAAAAAAACTCGCACCTCCCCCCTCTCCGATTTCGCACTTCGTAGATCCTCCCCCCCCCCCCCCAACCCCCCCCAGCACTTGCTCGTTTCCGTATGCCAACCAGCCGGCATGCCAACCAGCTCGCTCGTTCGCTTGCCCACGAGCTAGCTCTCTAGCTCGCCTTCTCTAACTGCGCCAGCCTCCCATTCCGCCCGTAGCCCGTTCTTTCGCGCCTGCTGGTCGCCACCAGCCCCTGCTCGCTTCTCGCGTTCCTAGCCAGCTTGCCGCCAGCAGAGCTAGCTAGCTCGCCACCAGCAGAGCCAGCTAGCTCGCCACTGACAAAGCCGGCTGGCTCGCCACCACTACCACCATGGCCCCTGCAGCTGCTGCTGCCGCTGCTTCCCCTGCAGCCGCCACTGACGCCGCTGCTGCTGCTGCCCTAGCACCTGCCGCTGCCGCCGCTGCCCTTACAGGTGCTGCTGCCGCCGCTGCCCTTGCGGCCGCCCCTGCCACTGCTGCCCTTGCAGCTGCCGCTGCCGCCACTGCCCTAGCAGCCACCACTGCCACAGATACCCTTGTAGCTGCTGCTTCCGCCGCTGCCCTTGCAGCCGCCACTGCCCAAGCAGCTGCCACTGCCGCCATTGCCACAGCTGACCGTGCAGCTGCTGCTGCCACCGCTGCCCCTGCAGCCGCCACTGCCGCCGCTCTTGCCATTGCCGCGGCTCCTCCTGCTGCCGCCGCTCCTGCTGCAGCCGCTACTTCAGCTTCTCTTGCCGCTAGCAGCCGCTGCCACTACAGCTGCTGCTGCCGCCAGTCCCGCGGCTCGCTTGCAGCCACGCAGCCGCCGCTGCCACCGGCTCCCACTGTAGCACCTGTTCCTGCTGCCCCGGTAGCAGCTGCCACCACTGTCCCTGCTTCTGCCGCCTCCGTCTTCACGGCCGCAGTTGCCACCACAGCCGCTAGCATGACGTCGCCCAGGTTTGTGTGAACTCAGCCACTGACCACTGAGCTAAAAGGGCTTGTTAAGTAGCGGGTATGTGCGCCCATAACCCCCAAGGCACAGAGGCCTGTAGCCCTTCCCCAAACATCTCTAGGGCAAACCCGGTGGGTCTCTCGACACCCCCCTTGACGGGATAGGCGGAAGACACAGACGCCTTTGCAGCACTGGGACTGGGAATTGAACCCGAGTCATCCGACTCTGATACCATGTCAGAACTCGATCACTAACCACTGAGTCTAAAGGGCTTGCTAAGTAGCAGGTTACGGCTATGTGCACGCATAACTCCCCATGCATAGAGGCCTATGGCCCTTCCCCAAGGATCAACCCCAGCAAGTCTCTCGACAAGATTTGCCATGATGTAGTAACAAACACGTGAAAGACCATGTATTTCCATCATACCAACTCATTTGCATACTACAACTCTCTACATTTACAAGGCAGTCTTGAGCAAAATCAGGCTCAGGATCCAAAGTACCACCCTTCCACTGTTTCCCGCAAACTCAAACCATTCGAGGTGAAAGTGTTCCAAGTATTGTGGTTGATAATTCCGTGGTTAGAAGAGTATGCTACAAAGCTGCTGAATTTGCCAGATTTCAGCGAGCTTGTAACCTCCTGCAGCTGCTTCGCGAATCCAATAACCGCCCGCGACTCCGCTAGTGTACACTTCTTATTCGCGTTTTTCCACGCGAGTACTCGAGGCGATGTATTCGCCTGCATTTGCCCCATAAGGTCTGGTACACTCATAACCTCGTTGATACACTCGCTCGCATACGTCCCATTAGCAGGGAGCTGGTTACCAAGGAGGAGGGTATTGAAGTCGAAGAGCGAGTTGACGATGAAGACTTGCGATTTGATGAACTTGGTCGCATGCTGGGGGAAAAAGCATTTCCACTTGCTCGTCGTGTTTTGTGCTGCGAGCAAAACCAGACACACAGAGAAAGTTACTGGCCTTGAGCTTATAAAACAGTGTAAAAATCAGGGTGAATTCCATATGTAGTTGATTGTTGCATTTAAAGAAAAAATCGACCATTAAACACTAAAGGTTTCACCTCTGGCACATCTTGGGTTGCCAATGAAATCATGCAGTGCAGCCATCCGGATTACTTTCCTCTTGAACGTGTGCTTGTTCTTTTTGTCCAACGAATCTGGCAGCAGTGGGCAGGATGGAGGTGGTACGAGAAAGGATTATTGAAAACTCTCAAGAACGCCTCCTACAAGCAGAATTCAGCGACATGTCACAACTGGATTCAGTAGGAGCAGGAGCAGGAGTGAATTTGATAATAAGCTCAAGAAAAGGAAAGGGGTTGTGGGGTGGGGCTTCGGGGTGGGGGTTGGGGGTGACGGGTAGGGGTTGACAGATGGGGGCCAGCCTACCAAGGAAGAGCTTAGATATATGAATCACTTGGTGGCTAGAGCTGTGGTGAGGCATAACTACTAACTGAGGAAAGAATTCACTCACCAAGGAAGAAGCCCGAGTCCATGAGGCACTTGGTGGTTTTGGCGGACGGCACGAGGGCGGGCAGCTGGTCGCACAGAGTGACCACCGCCTCGGCGCCCGCCGACACCCCCGACAGCAGCACCTGGGAGGCGTTCTTCAGCCCCCGCCGGTCGGTGACATCTGGAAGGAATACAAGTGAGGTAGAGAAACAGGAGGACAAGTGAGGCTCTGGTAAGCTTGCTCCAGCTGGCACCCCAGACAGCAGCACCCAAGAGGTTGGAAACATACATTGGAAAGGAGGAAAGGACTATTTGTGTATGCCCTAACGCCACGAGTGACCATAAGCATTGAGCAGGGCAAGAGGTGGAGATTTTCATAATCGTGTGTAAGTGCACATCGAAGAAAAGGTAGCGACGCTTATTCTTGTGATGATATTTGCAGCACCGATTTGAATTGACACTTATCAAAGTTATAATTGCATTTGCGTGCACCTTGAAGACTGTTTGTGATTGTAACGACTGCAGTAATTGTGCCGAAAGGAACAAGCGAAGTTTTGGAAGACCTGGCAGTTGGTAACAAGCGAGATGCTGCACTGTACTCTACGAAACGTGTTTCTCAAACCATCCGCGTTATTGGTAACTCACCTGTGAGAACAGCTTTGATGATATTCCAACCAGCCAAAAACACGCCGTCAGTTCCGCTCACGTTCTTGAACCCCGCGCGGCCCGCGAATCCCCCGCCATCGCAGTACACGGGCATCACTAAGTTCCAGTTGTAAAACCGCGGGTTTTCCGACACATTCGCGCTTAGAATCCCCCGGTATCCCCACAAGGCCTGCAGCGGAAACGCGGGGAGGGGAGCAGCGGAAACGCGGGGAGTGGAGTAGCGGAGTTTCGACTCAAGTCTACTCACTCGGGAGCGTACTACACCACAGGAGTACAAGTAGTCATTGCATGTCGAAGGCTCGCGGGCACCACAGGAGTGAAACCGCGGGTTCGCGCTTAGAATCCCGCGATATCCCCAGGGTGAGAATTTCTCACAACTTTCGTGATTTGCGTATTTGTAGGCTTCGTGCTGCTTAGGATCCACGATTTGAGGTATTACAGAATAGAGATGACATCATGGATTTTGAATCGGTGGGGGGAGGGGGGGAGATGAGAAAGGGCCTGGGAGAAAGGGAGGGAGAAAGAAGAAAGGGAGGGAGAAAGGGAGGGCGAAAGGGAGGGAGGCAGGCCTGGAAGTAGGTAGAAAGGGCCTGGGTGGGTGACGTTTCTGAAAGGGTTGGTGGCTTGCAGTAGCTGCATAGGTTTTGATTGGTGCTTGCTGTTCAAACCGCACAGGGAAGGAATTCAGAAGCTTACGTAGGGTTCGTGGATTGCAGACTCGGCTTTGTCGAGCCGTACTAGTTGCTCTGCGTGGCGCGCAGCTTGGTCACAGGGAGGGGGGGACTAAAAGCTTACGTTGTTGAAAGGGTTGGTGGCCTGCAATGCCGGTTTCGTCGAGCCGTAGTTGCTCTGCGTGGCGCGCCACCTGCACTCTTCGGGCGTTGTGCACCACCCGCCGTAGGGCAGGAAGACGTGCCACGAGTCGCTACCCTTACCGGAGCCTGGCCGAAAGTAGTACCCTGGAGGACTGACGGATCAAGTGAACGCGGCAAATAAGGGAAGAAGGGGAAACAGGGGATTGGGGCATAGGGGAAATTGACGAGGGAAGGAAAGAAAGAAACCATCGCGTTTCGCGGAGCCGTAGTTGCTCTGCACGGCGCGCCACTGGCACTCTTGGGGCGTGGTGCGCCACCCGCCGAAGGAAGGTGTGCCACGAGTCGCTGCCCTTACCGGAGCCCGGCCGAAAGTAGTAGCATGGAGGACTGAGGGGACGAGTAAACGGGGCAGAGAGGGGAAATTGGAAAAGATCAGAAAGAGATAGGGAAGCGACAGTGAAGGCCGAAAATGGCTTGACGATTCAGCCGCACCAACGGGATTTGCTCTTTCGCGCGTATCGTGCACTTTTTCGGCACCAGACGCCGTACCCTAGTACCCTAGTAGACGGGCAAGACGGGCAGAAGGATGTGCGACGAGTAAGCCGCAGCCTGGCTGGAAATAGTATTTTGGCAGAATGAGGGACATCGATTAAAGAGTAGAAAGATGTGCGACGAATAGCCGAGGCATGGACGTAATTATTACCCTGGCGATCTGACGGATCGGATTTAGGGGCCAAGCGGTAGCGGGGACGACAGAGGAAGAAGAAGAGCGAAGCGTTTCTGGATCTGACGGATCGCATCTTGATCAGATGAAGGATTTCTGGATTGCATGTCGGTCGAGTCAGCAAACGTTTCATTCGCGGTGCACGTGTCTGGCTCTGCGATAAGGTCTGTCTTGCTTTGCCATCGATCCATGTGATGAGGTAGCGCAAACAAATTTTGCTCCAAATCGGTTAATCGCTCACCTGCCGTCGAGGCATTTCGCGCCGAATCGGTTTCTGGGCAGCAGAGTAAAGGTCAGGCCGGTTTTAGCTGAAACAACCGGCGCTGACATTGGCTTCCCTACTTCTCCCGCTGCAGGTTCGAGTAATGCGAGAAACAGTGCGAGAAGCGCCACGACGGTAACGGGATGGAGAAAACTAGAGGTCGTCATCTTGGCGCTGCTTTTTTATGAATCGATGGCGAGAAGCTGCACTGATGAGGATGTCGCACCAAGCTTTTACGAAAAGCTGGGGTCTCACAGGGAAGTCTTGACCCGGATGTTCAGCTACCTAGTAGTGTCGTGTCCCGAGAATGTTTGCGAGGTATCGGGAGTGATGACGGGGTGGATGCTCCTACCTAGACACAACAAAAATTTCGACGGTGTGTGGGTGCTATCCGGCTGAGTAGATGGATTCCCCCGTTCAGTCGTTGCCAACGACTGTGGCTGGAATATAGGTTATCATTCGTGCGAGCCTGAGGGCACTGCTGGCCACGATGGGTATCGTTCATGCCAAACACGTACAGGCGTTGCACTCCTGCCGCCTAGTCTTCTACGAGTTCAGTCAAGCGCAAAATGTTCTATGGGTGCAGGCAGAAGCCTACATCAATGCACACGCCTTGGTTCGTTATTTTGCGCCAGAACCACACAGATGGCGTGAATTTGGGAGGGACGCGAGCTTCGTTTGGAGCACGAACTCTCACGGTTGTGGCATCGCAGGAATTGGAATTGGAGTTGGGAATCGAGCCGCATCCACGGTTTGAGAGCCGATTCGCGTGTGCGAATGTCGGTTTCACGTACAGGCATTGGGGTTGAGGGGATGTGGTGTGGGGGGAGGGGATGGCGGGCACACAGGGCGCAGTGATGTGAAGTCCAGATTCCAGCGAGACGCGGCGCCAAGGGTTGAGGCTGGCCACGTACAGCCAATCACAAGGTTTTGACGGCAAAACAATCAGATAAAGATGCTGACTGTATATATCCATGTGTGAAAACATGAAGCTCAAGGGAAATTGTAAGTCCATTCTTTCTACACTATTTACAGTTGACATGGTGTTATGAATTAATCAGAGTATATCAGGTAGTGTAATAAAGGAGTCGTGATTCCAGAGTATCGATACAAATGAGGGCCTAGGCATTTATAGGCACGAACAGAGCTAGCCGAGAACCACGTGAACAGGTTGGGGCGATTCGGTTGGCGAAAGCCACGGAAGCGCTGCGCGTTGAGGTTTGGGTTCGCAAAGTGGTTTGGGACCGAAGAAGTTGGCCGAGCCTGGACTTCCGAGAGTCGAGGGCGTACATCCTGTAGTCGAGCCTAGTAATAAAAAGGGAATTTCCTTACACCACCCCCCCCCCCCCTTCCGGGATAAGACTACCCACCTCCGGGACACGTCGTCGGTGTAATTAGTCCTGGAAGACTTTGTGTTCGCCGAGCATAGTTGCGGGGACCCAAAGGACGTCGTCAACCCAGCGTACAAGGAAATCAACGGCTGTCGTATCTCGACGGCCGCGTACGCGATGAGCGAGAATCTTCGATGGCTCGGTCATCGGCTCAGGAACTGGGTGTCAACTTATACATATATTCTTATGGAGAAGTTATAGGCTAGATAAGGTATGTTCTTAGTGGGTACAACCTAAACGCTATATCTCCCCTGTTCTCCCTTCTTCTAATCATTCATTCTAGTTTTAACATGGTATCACGAATAGGTAGGTCCACCCACCAGCTTCCGCCCCGTGCCGCCACCTACCAGACCCTTGCGCCCCTACGGCCCCGACGCGACCCTAGCAGGTCTAGTCCTCGGCCTCCCTTCGTCGCTCCCTGCTCTCCCTCCCTCGCCTCCGCCGACGTGCACGCCCTGCATCGAGGGTCGGCTGCGCCGTGCTCCTCACTCCTCCTCACTTCGCCCTGCCACTGCACCCCTTCAGACCCTGCACTTGGATGTCTGGGACCCAGCCCCTGTCCCTAGACTGCGTCGCGAGCGCTACTTTCTAGTGCTCGTTGACGACTTCACGCGCTACACCACGGTGTTTCCCCTGGAGCGGAAGGCCAACGTCTCTGACATTCTTATCCCGTGGCTCGTCGCTGCGCGCCTCTACCGCGGTCTCCCTGTGCTGTGTCTCCACTCCGACCGTGGCAGCGAGCTCGCCTCTGGTCAGCTGGGTCAGTTCTGTCGTGCCGAGGGTATCACCCAGACATACACCCTAACGGACTCCCCGCAGCAGAATGGGGTCGCTGAGCAATGCATCGGTTTGGTCATGGAGGTGGCTCGTACCTCCATGATCCATGCCGGTGCACCCCATTTTCTGTGGCCGTTCGCCATTCGCTACGCCGCTCACCAGCTTAACCTCTAGCCTCACTCCCAGTGGCCGCAGGTTTCGCCGACCCTTCTTTGGACCGGGTTCCCTGGTGACGCGTCTGCGTTCCATGTCTGGGGCTGCCTTGCTCACGTTCGTGCCTCCGGCACGGACAAGCTCACTGCCCGCACCATCCCCTGTGTCTTCCTCGGTCCCCCCCTAGACTCCTGCTGACTGACACTTCTAACACCCGTCGTCTCACCTCTTTCTTCACTCCCGTGACGTCACTTTCGACGAGCCTGTCTCCTTTTTCCACCGCTTTCCTCACCGAGGTCTCCCGGTTTCCCCTCCCCTGTTTCTCGCTCCCACTCCCCCGGTCGCCCCTGCTCCCCTCCCTCCCCGTCCTTCTCCGTCCGGTGTGTCTCACGTTACTCCTCCCCCGTCGGTTGTCACGGTCGAGAAGTCGGCTGACTCCGGTGGCCCCGTGGCGCATTTTGTGCCGCCTGTCCCTCCCCCGGTGTCTCCTCCTCCCTTGTCGCAGTCGCCGCCGCAGCCGCCGCCGTCACCGCTGCCGCAGCCGCAGCCGTTCGTGGACTCAGGGGTGATGGTGTTGGAGAGGGTGCTAGTCCTGGGGCTCCTGTCGTGACTTGTCCCGGCAGGCTCGGGGGTGGCACCGGCGCTGGAGAGGTTTCTCGTTCTGGGGGTGCTGGCGTGGAGTGTACCGGAGGTAGCAGTGGTGCATCTAGTGGTCCAGGTGTCGGCGTTCAGCAGCAGCAGCAGTCGCCGCCGGTGTCCGCCCTTCGCCTACTCGGCCTTCCCTCCCCTGACCGCTCACTTGTGCCTCCCTCGCCGTCTCCCCCTCTTCCTGTTCACGGTCCTCTGTTTCCTCTGCTAGACTCGTCCCTGGCTCGTTTCCCCTCTTGTTCCCCTCTTGTTACTCCTTCTGACCCGATGCCTCCGTCTCACGTCTGGTCTCGCCGTCCCTCTCGTGCTCGTCTTCTCTCTCATGTTCAGCGTTCTCACCCTATGTTGCTTCGTTCCCATGCGTCCCGTCCTCCCTTCCTGCCTTCGCCTCCTCCGTCATCACTGACTGTCGCACCTCCCCCTCTGTCTGACTACCTTCGTGCTGCTCGTCCTCTTGTTCCTCGGGTCCTTGCCTCCCTCGTTACCGATCCGTCTGTTCCTGTCTTCAGTCTTGACGCTCTTGTCGCTGCTGTCGCTGAGTTTGCCTCTACTCACCGCCTTGTCTTCGCTACCGCTCTGGTCTCTGACCCTGCCTGTCCTCCGTCCGTCAAGGGTGCTCCTGCCCTCGGCAGTGACGTCTTGGAGGACCGACAGTATGACCTTGCTTTCCTGTCAGAGCCTGCTCCACATCTCTGTTTGATGCTACTAGTCCCTGAGGGTGACCCGGACGCCTTTGACATCCCGACCCCTCGCACCTATGCTGAGGCGACCTCGGGACCCGGGGCCTCTCAGTGGATAGATGCCATGGAGCAGGCGATGACATCTTGGAGGGCTACCCGCACCTACGTCGACGCAGTTCCCCCACTTGGGGTGAACGTAGTCGATGGCCGGTGGCTCTTCAAGGTGAAGCGCCGCCTTGGAGAGCCGCCTATGTTCAAGGCGCGCTACGTGGCTAGAGGCTTCAGTCAGCGAGAGGGGGTGGACTTCTTTCAGACCTTCGCCCCGACCCTGAAGATGACTACTCTTCGGGGGCTGCTACACATAGCAGCACTGCGTGACTACGAGCTTCACTCCCTCGACTTCTCCACTCCTTTCCTTCAGGGCAGCCTACACGAGCAGGTCTACCTGCGCCACCCTCATGGCTTCACCGGTACCTTCCCTCATGGGACCCAGTGGCTCCTGTGGCGCCCCGTCTACGGCATGCGACAGGCGCCCTATGAGTAGCACGACACGCTGCATGCTACGCTAGCTGACCTGCAGTTCTTTCCGTCCTCTGCTTTCCCTTCACTCTTCGTTCGTGCTGGCTAGACTCTGCTCTACATCCTGGTCTACGTAGATGACCTGGTCTTTACTACAGCAGACAGAGATGCACTGGCCTCCGTGAAGGCTGAACTGCTGAGGCGACACACCTGCACTGACCTGGAAGAGCTGCGCTGCTACCTTGGCCTGCAGATCTCCAGGGACAGAGCAGCGCGCACCATCACTCCTACACAGTCACACTTGGTGCGCTAGGTCCTTCAGAGGTTCGGTCTTCAGTTCTCCTCCGCACAGCCCACACCTCTGCCAGTAGACCATAGGCTCTCAACTCTAGTTCCGGAGGAGTCAACAGAGCCTAGTGGTCCTTACGCAGAGCTGGTGGGTTGCCTCATATACGTGATGACTTGCACTCGTCCAGATCTCACATACCCTCTCAGCATCCTAGCCCACTTTGTGGCCACAGGCAGACACAGACCACAGCACGGGTTGGTCGCTAAGAGGGTTTTGCGTTATCCTGCAAGTACATCGGGCATGGGGCTAGTGCTGGGAGGACACACGCCAGTGGTCACATAGACGCTTCGTGGGCAAACGACGCTGAGACCCTTCCGGTCTTCCCAGGGCTACTACTTTTGCCTTGGTTCTGGTGCCATCTCGTGCAGGTCCACTCGCTCCTCGTCTATTGCTCAGTCTAGCTACGAGGGTGAGATCTACGCCGGTGCCATGGTGGCACAGGAGCTCCGCCGGCTGACCTTCTTGCTTGCCGACTTAGGTGAGCGGCCTAGCTCTGCCCCGGTTCTGTACGCTGACAACATGGCCATGATCCTCCTGTGTCAGGAGCCTCGACTTGAGGGCAGAGCGAAGCACATCCAGCTGTGGTACTTCCTCCTGCGCGTGCTTCACCAGCGTCGCCAGGTTCGCGTAGTACACTTGGCCTCGGGTGCCAACACAGCTGATATCTTTACTAAGGCGCTTCTGCCTAGAGATCATCAGCGGCAGTGCTTGCAGTTAGGTCTAGTCCCTGTTGACTCTCACTTGCCAGGCCCTTGATTGTGTACTCTTTTCCATTTTTGCCTTGCAGACTGGCCTTGTGGCTTTTCCTTTAGTGGCTGGACTACTAGTGCCGCCCTTGTGTGCTTTGTCTTGCTTGTACTCTTGCTGATTGGTCTTCGGGCCCTGCCTCAGAGGTTGGACTAGTAGTGCCACCCCGAGCTGCGTGTTTCTTGCTCTGCACTACCCCTTATCTAGCTTAGGGGGTGTGTCAACTTATACATATATTGTTATGTATAAGTGATAGGCTAGATAGGGTATGTTCTTAGTGGGTACAATCCAAACGCTATATCTCCTCTGTTCTCCCTTGTTCGAATAATTCTTTCTAGTTTTAACCCTGGGTTGACCGTAGGATTGATGTGTTGACGGTCGAGATTAGTTGTATTCGGGACGAACGATCGCACGAGACTGGCGTGAAATGAATCGTGAATTTGCCAGTCGACAGGCAATTGCAGCAGGGCGGTGACTGGTGTCACCATGCAAATAATGCGGAATGGGCCACAAAATCTGGGTCGTAGTTTATTTCGAAGGGGAATTCCCAAATTTCTGGTGTCGAGCAGGACCAATTGCCCTGGGGCGATAGTTAAGTCTCGGCGTCATCGGTTAGCTTGCTGCTTAGCCCGTTGGTTGGCTTTGAGGATGGCATCGGCTGCTTTTTGCAGAGTTTGTTAGAGATTTTCGACGATCTGCTGGGATCTCGGTGCCGGATTTTCTATCGGTGGCGATAGATGGGTTGTCGGGTCTATCCTGTAATTGAGAAAAAACGGGGACTGAGTAGTCGGGGCTGATGGGGCGTTGTTGTACGCGAACTCGATCAAGGGAAGGGAATCTTCCCATTGGGTCGGGGTTGTGCACGTCTTGCGAATCAACTGCTCCATCGTCTGATTGGCGCGCTCAGTCTGGCCATTTGATTGCGGGTGGTATGCCGTGGACAAATGCAGACGTATGCCATACTGCGGCAAGGCTTTTCTCCAGAAGTTGGATGTGAACCGAGGGACGCGATCGCTGATGATTGCCGAAGGAATGTTGTGTAGCTGCACGATGTTCGCGAGGAACTGTTTCGCTATCTGATCGGCAGTGATTGTCGTCTTGCAGGCGGCGAAATGGGCCATCTTGATCAATTGGTCCACGATGACGAGAATCGCATCGTTACCGCTTGAACCAGCTGGCAGGCCAGTGACGAAATCCATCGTCACTTGTTGCCAGGGTCGGCTGGGTGGCTCGAGCGGCTGCAGCAATCCCGAAGGTCAAAGTTGTGAAGACTTCATGCGTTAACACGTGGCGCAGGAGGTGACATACTGCTGCACGTATGTCTGTAACTCAGGCCAGTAATAATTACGGCTCAGTAATTTGGCAGTTTTGTCGATGCCGTAGTGACGCGAGAAATTCGAGTCATGTGCCTCCTGTATCAGTAGCTCACGTAGGGTGCGGTAGGCGGGAACCCAAATCCGATTGGTACCGGATTTTAGGTGATAGGCCCCTTGCTTGACCGTCAGTTGGGGATGACTGTTAGTGGTGAAGAAGGGATCGGTACTATATCCGTGGGTGAATAGGCCAGTTAGCAGCAGATTAGTTTGGGTAATTAGGACTGCGGCGGTGTGGATTGAAGGGCGGGTCAGTGCGTCGGCGATGTTGCTAACCCCCCGTTTGTAGGTGACACTGTAGTGGAAGTTCGACTCGAGGTAATCGAGCCAGCGAATCTGTCGAGGATTTAGTGTCGGTTGGGCGCGGATGAACTGTAGCAATTTGTGGTCTGTTCGGACCGTCACGTCAGCGCCCGTCAGGTAGCAGCGCCAGACCTTGAAAGCATGCACGATGGCGAGTAACTCCTTGTCGTGGACAGGATAATTTCGCTCGGCCGGGTTCAGCTTTCGTGACTCGTAGGCGATGGGTTGAAGTACTTTGCCGAAGTCCTGTAACAGTACTGCGCCAACAGCTAGGTTGCTAGCGTCGGTGATGAGCTCGAACGGACGGTGAGGATCTGCAATTCGAAGAACCGGAGGTGTAGTTAGGAAAAGTTTGAGCTGGTCGAACGCAGCCTGCTGCTCTCCCCCCCACTCATAAAACGTGCCTTTCTTTAGGAGATCCGTAAAAGGGGAGGTTACCCCCGCCATGTTCGGGATGAACCGGCGAACGTAATTTACAAACCCCAGGAAACTTTGAAGTTCGCGGAGAGTAGCCGGCGGCTTCCAGTCTTGTATGGTCGCGATCTTCTTAGGGTCGATTTTAACACCATCGATGGAAATGACGTGGCCCAAAAACTCTAGTTCGTGTTTTAGAAACTTGCACTTAGAGCCCTTGGTGATGAGTGGGTTCTGCTGAAGGAGAGAGAAAACTGCTTCCAAATCCTTCAAAAGTTGTTCCCGGGTAGTGCTGTAGATCAAGATGTCGTCGAGGTACACGATGACGCATTTATCCAGCAGCGGCTGAAAAACTTCGTTCATGGTCAACTGGAACGTCGAAGGTGCGTTTGTTAAGCCAAATGGCATAACCGTGTATTCGTAACTCCCGTATCGGGTCCGAAACGCTGTCTTGTAGCGGTCTGCTTCGGTCACGCGGATTTGATGGTAAGCGCCTCGCACGTCAATTTTCGAAAAGAACTTGGCTCCACGAAGTTGGTCGATGAGTTTGTCGGCACGGGGGATTGGATAGCGGGACTTGATGGTAACCCGATTCAAGGCGCGGTAGTCGATGCACATGCGTAGACCGCCATCTTTCTTCGGGGTGAACAGGATCGGAGCTGCGAACGGGGAAGTGCTGGGGCGAACGAAACCTTTCTCGAGCAGGTAGTCCAGCTGGCATCGAAGTTCATCTAGCTCTAGCTGAGTCAGCCTCCACTGAGTCCGAATAGTCGGTTGCGCACCGGGCTCCAACTCGATTTTGTGGTCGTGGTCCCGCTCAGATGGCAGACCCGCCGGGAGGATGTCTGGAAAAATATCGGCGTGCTGGCGAATCAATGTTGCCAAATCGTTTGGAACAGCTGCGCAGAGTTTGTCGATGTCGGTTGGTGCATCGACAGCCGTGGATGCGATCCATCGGACAGTGTACATTTGCGCCCCGCGAATCATAGCTCGCTTGATGGTAACCGCGCTGACCGTCGATGTCGTGGAATCTTGACTGCTCCACTTCGGAAGTCATCACCACTCGCCACTCCATTTAATGCGACAGTCACTCGTCCGCCAGTCAATGCTCGGGTTGTATTCGCGCAGCCAATTGCGTCCCAGCAGCATGTCACAGCCGTCCAAAGTTGTCGCCAACATCTTTGTCGTGAAGCTGAAATTTTCGCCGCATGTTACTCGCTCGTGAGGTACTCGCTCCCGAATTGCCAGTGGTATGCCGTCGACCAATCTCGCGTCGATTTCCGGCATGCAGCGCTCCAGTTGCAATCGCAGTTATTTCGTCTTCATCACATCCATCAAACAGTGGCTCGCCCCACCATCAACAAATATTTTAATGCGGGTGTCGCCAACTCTCCCTTCAACCAGCACAAGGTGATCAACCGGTTCACCCCCCTTATTCAGCCAGGAATGGTCGATAGCCCGAATTGACACTATAACATGGTGGGGGTGGTGGCGTTTGGGCGACGCAATCAAGTCAGTAGGTGGCCCATCTGCTACTGACGATCTCCATTTCCCGACTGCTTCTTGTCGTTAGGTAAGTTCTTCTTCAGCTGCGGGCAGTCCCTCACTATGTGACCCAGCTGGTTGCAGTGGAAGCAGTTCCCCGAAAATACTCGGGCTGCAAACACGTCCACGACGTTGATTGATGCGTGTTAGGGCTGGCCTCGAAAGCGATTTCCTTCCCGGAAACCCGCTCTCGTGAGTCCACGTCGTGCATCCAGCGCGTCTGCGATTCGAACGATCTCGTTGAAAGTCGTCGGGGCTCGCAGGATGATCTCTTGCTGAATCTCCGGCTTGAGTTCACCCACGTAGCGATCAATTTTCTCGTCCTCGCTGATCCCTTTGATTTGGTCGCAGATTGCCAGAAACGATGCCGTGTATTCTTGGACAGAGCCCAACTATCTCCACATCCGAAGCTTTGTGCGAGCATTTTTGCGCATGGATATGTGCTCGAATCTGCCCTTCAACGCTTCACCCCACGCTTTCCACGTGCGGATCGTGGCCGATCCAAAGATAGGTTCTGCCTTCGCCGTTGATGAACTCATCTCCCCATCTGCCGCCCGTTGATTCCTTGCCGGAGCTCCTCCTTCGTCGAGATGCATGCGCCACCAGTCGAGTGCCGGTCCCCTCAGCAACGACACAGCCAAGTTGACACGTGAAGCATTGTCATTAATACTTGCTGTCGTGGAGAAGATTTCCATGGCGAACAGCCACCCGCTCACTGTAGTTGTCCTGTCGGTCGGGTTGAACGGTGGGGGCATCGGACGCTTGATTTTAATGGCCGCCCGCGGCACGCTGTGGACTTCTTCAACTGCTTCAGGTGTCACGGACGCCCTCGCTTTGCTCGTAGCATCTTCGTCTCGGGTAACAGGCCGCCCTTGACGCGTTTCACCCCGCGTCTGGCAAAGCGACGAGTTTTCGTTGCGCAGCGTCTGAACTTCGCTTCCCAGCGACTCGAACTTGTCCGCGAGTTGTTGAAGCTGGGCCTGCAGTGTCATCACTGTAGCCACCCTGGCTTGCAACTCGTCAAACTCCTCGAGTCACGTTCCTAACATTACGACGGGCAGAGGTTTCCGGCGTGCTAGTCATGCTTGAAATTTTACCTGACAGATCTGAGGGTGCACATGCTTTAGTTGGAGGAGCTTTAACGAGCTTGCCTACCAACCGCTGGCCAACCCTCTATTCTGTCGGGTCCTCTCCCGATATAATCGGACTACTCTGCGGAAGACTAAGCGGGCAGGAACGGGGCTCTGATGTTGAGTGACCCGCTGGGGTTGCCCTTGAGATCCTCGGGAAAGGGCCACAGGTGCAGAGCCTGGGGGGCTATGGGCGCACTAACCCGCTATTAACAAGCCCTTTTAACCCAGTGGTTAGTGGCTGGGTTTCTGACATGGTACATCAGAGCCAAAGGTCTTGGGTTCATCTCCCAGTGCCAGCGCTGCAGAGGCGCTCGTGTCTTCCACCTATCCCAGCGGGGGGGGGGGTGTTGAGTGACCCGCTGGGGTTGCCCTTGAGATCCTCGGGAAAGGGCCACAGGTGCAGAGCCTGGGGGGCTATGGGCGCACTAACCCGCTATTAACAAGCCCTTTTAACCCAGTGGTTAGTGGCTGGGTTTCTGACATCTGATACCAGGTGTTATGAATTAATCAGAGTACTATCAGGTAGTGTAATAAAGGAGTCGTGATTCCAGAGTGTCGATACAAATGAGGGCCTAGGCATTGATAGGCACGAATAGAGCTAGCCGAGAACCACGCGAACAGGTTGGGGCGATTCGGTTGGCGAAAGCCACGGAAGCGCTGCGCGTCAAGGTTTGGGACCGAAGAAGTTGGCCGAGCCTGGACTTCCGAGAGTCGAGGGCGTACGCGCTGTAGTCGAGCCCAGTAAGGAAAAGGGAATTTCCTTACACATGGGCTCCATTACGTCGTGTCTCTAGTAAAACACTCCATCGTTCACCCATGCTTATGGGTCAAAGTTTCTAGTTCCACATGGCAGCATAGCTCCAAACTCATTACAACTGAACAATTGAGAACAGCTAGCACACAAGATATCATTCTCATGAATTGAAGTACCATTCAGCTACGACGTCACGCAAAACCTTGCCATTCTCTTTCATGCCAACCCACGAACTATCCACCATGATTCCATGCTTGCTAGACCAAGCAAGGAAAGCCTTCAGCTTCTTATCCTCCATAGCACCAACAACCGTCCACATTTTCTGCGCATAAGCAAGCACCGCCCGTGTAGCTGAGAGCGTGCACTTTTTATTCGAGTTTTTCCAAGCAAGCTCGTTAGGTGGCGTGCTTGGAATCGACCGCCTAAGGCTAGGCATAGCCATTATTTCACTTAGACATTGGTAAGTGAAGGTGTTGTTACTCTCCGGTAACTGGTTACCAAGATTCAGGGCCTTGCCGTCGAACAGAGAGTTGACGACGAAGAATGACGATCGCACGAATGGGAGGGAGTGTTCTGGGAAGAAGCACTTCCACTTCTTGGTTTGATTGGTGGCTGTTGGAACAAATTGGGAGAATGCATGGGGTGGGATGGGATGTAGAAGGGTTGATGATGAAGGGTGATCAAAGGGAATGAGAGGGAGAGCTCTGGGAAGAAACAGCACCACCTTTTGATTTCGTTCTTGGCTGTCAGGACAGAGGGAGTGTGTGCTGGACGAATTTTGCCCTGGTAAGTTGGCCAGGAATGGAAGATAAAGGCAAAAAGGATGAAAGCATGGCAATACTGGATGGGAAACTGTCGGCATAAGAGTGAATTGCGAAATAATATAAGGAGAGGCACTCAATCCCATATGCACGTGCCAGAGAAAACATTGGCACCAGCTCACTGCTGCCTGTCAGCCAACTCACATGCCACGTCCTCACCCACTCGTGACTTCCAGCCACTTCAGCACGTTTTCACTCACCTCTGCAGCATCGAGGGTTGCCAACGAAATCATGCAGCTCTGCCAGCAGCTGGATCCTTTTGCCACGTCAGCAACCCAGCACACTCACCTCTGCCACGTCAGCAATTCACCTCACTCACCTCTGCTGCATCGGGGGTTGCCGACAAAATCATGCAGCCCTGCCAGCAGCTGGATCCTCTTGCGAAACGCCGACCGCTTGTTCATGTCCAACGCATCTGCACAGGGGCCAGAGATTCAAACAGAGTCAACCAGAGTCAAGCAGAGCTTGCTCACGCCCAACATGTCTGTTTAAAGGCCACAGACTCAGCCAACAGACATTTTCCAGGGTCAAACAGAGTAAAAAGAGGGAATCAACTCACCATCCATGAGGCGCTTGGTGGTTGAAGGGAGGTGGGGGGATGGTGGGGAGGGGAGAGGGGGGAAGGGGGGATCAACTCACCAAGAAAGAAGCCCGAGTCCATGAGGCACTTCGTGGTTTTGGCGGAGGGCACGAGGGCGGGCAGCTGGTCGCACAGAGTGACCACCGCCTCAGCGCCCGCCGACACCCCCGACAACAGCACCTGGGAGGCGGTTTTCAGCCCCTTGTAGTCTGTCACGTCTTCACAGATTTACAATCGGCCAATAGAGAATTTTGGGATATATTGGATAAGGTACGATTAGGGTCTGCATAATAATGCTGGTTAAAGTGCTTCATGCGTTGTTTATGGAAACTAAAGAGACACTTGAGAAAGCATGAGGGTCTTGTTGATTTGGAATTCTGATATGAATGTAACATTCTTGACAGCATCCGTGTTTACCGAACACGAGAGTGTAGTAACCCACCTGTGAGAACAGCTTTGATGATTTTCCAACCGTCCAGATACACGCCTTCAGTTTCGCTCACATTCTTGAACCCCGCGCGGCCTGCGAATCCCCCGCCGTCGCAGTAAATCGGGACCACGAGATTCCAATTGTAGAAGCGAGGATTGGTGACGGGATTTATGCTCAGAATTCCCATGTAACCCCAATTCGCCTGCAGGTGCAAAAGTAACGTGCGTAAGAAATAACATGTGCGTGTCCTCCTAACGGACGGAGGGAGGTAGGGTGGAACGAAGTGTGGAAATAGCTCGTCTTTCAGATTTTGCGTGTAAAACTTGAGCATGAGGAACGTGGAGGGGAACGGGCGGGGATTTGGAACATGATGGAAAATTAGACATGAACTTCAGTAAGCCAATGGCTGAGTTCTACAGGCATTTGACGTTGACGTCGACGTCGACATTGAGAAGCTCCGCACGCGACTTCGAGAGCACTGGTTACCACTCAAACCAGGTGCACTTTCCAAACCTCGCTTGGAAGCCACGCGGCCAAATTGTGGAAAGCGCAAGCGGAGAGAGGAGAGATTTTCAAATTTGCGCAACAAAAACCTGCTGCCCCAGGGCAGCAGGTCGAAAGAGTGGTGCTGTTAGAAGTCATACGACTCTCTTTGGTGATGGGTTTTTTTAGCTGCGGTTGTTTCGCAGGGCAGGCCCAAGTTCGAGAGGTGGGGTAAAGTGGTGGCACTGGTTTTTTTGGGGTGTGGAGGCCTAGTACACCCTTGCGGCTGATGTAACGCCACACGCAAGGTGAACTCCGCGATTGATCGAACGTCAGCATTGTATCAAGTTTGCGTCAGATTTGCCAGGGAGCGAAGCGGGGGGGGGTGTTTCCCTGACGTAGATGTCATCTGTACGGGACCATACTCTTTCATCACTCACGAATTTCCACGGGTTCTGGTTTTGCAAATCCGCGTTAGAAGACCCGAGCCACGTCAGGCTGCGTTCCTTGCACTTCTCCAGCGTGTAGCACCACCCGCCGTACTGCAAGTGTACGTGCCACGAGCTGCTGCCGCTGCCGAAGCCCGGGCGGAAAAAGTACCCTGGGGGACTGAGGATGGCGAAAGGGCGGAAAAAAGGCACGGGGAAGGAGACACGGGGAATGGGTGGCGTATCGAGGGGGCGGGGCCGAAGAAAGGTGAGGGACAGAGAGAGGCGGAGAAGCAACCTTGCGGACAGTGAAGGGCGCGGATGGACTCGATAATCGGGAGGACGGGGGGAATTAAGCCGGGGATTGGCGGAGCGAGGGATAGGGAGGCGGAAAAAGTACCCCGGCGGACAGTGAGGGGCGCGGAAGGACTTAATGATCGAATGGGACGGTTGCGGGTGCTTGTGCCAAGAAAACATCCCCCGAAGAGAACATCCCCCCCCCACCCTGTCCAGCTCATGACGTTTTCGCGATTTACAAGCTACGAAGTTACCTGCCGTCCAGGCATTTCGCGCCGTATCAGTTGTTGGGCCGACGCGAAGGCCTTTAGCTGATGCCCCGATCCTCACGCCTATAAACACCACAGAGGCCATTCACAAGCACCAAGTTGCTTACCTGCCGTCCAGGCATTTCGCGCCGTATCAGTTGTTGGGCCGACGCAAAGGCCTTTAGCTGATGCCCCGATCCTCACGCCTATAAACACCACAGAGGCCATTCACAAGCACCAAGTTGCTTACCTGCCGTCCAGGCATTTCGCGCCGTATCGGTTGTTGGGCAGTAGCGTCAGCGTCAGTCTGGTTCCGGCGGCAACGACAGGTCCCGGGATGGATTCCGTCGGCTTTTTCTTCCCCTTCTTACGAGCCGCGTCAGCGCCGAGGCTCGCTGCGCTTAGACATACCACAGTCAACAAGAGCAGTGATCTAATTCTTCTAAAAGGTCGCGACACTGGCAGTCGTCTTGATATCATGTCGACTGTCTTTTTCCTTCCGTCGAAGTATTGACTGGAAAAAAAACAATGTTCTTAAGATTCTGGTTGGGCGATGGTCTGTCCCATCAACTGAAAGAGAGGACTACGCTAGATCGCCTCGTACGGTCACGAGTATTTGGTCATTCCAGGCTTGGACACATCTTACAGTCCTCGGCGTTTCGGCATCCACTTGACGACCGCAGGCGACTTAATAAAATCTCGTAAGACGCTAAGCGACAGGAGATGCTACGCGACTGGCGATGCCAAGCGGCTGGTGATTATAAGCGGCTGGCGTCGCTAAGCGACTGGCTGTGCCAAGCGACCGGCGATAATTAGCGGCTGGCGACGCTAAGCGACCGGCAATGCTTAGCGACTGGCGATGTCAAGCGACCGGCGATGTTTAGCGATCGGCGAAGATAAGCGATGGCGATGATAAGCGGCTGCGCAGTGTCTAAGAGAGGTCTTAGTCGAAGACTGGCTAGAAGCCACTGGCTACGCTAACCATGACAAGGGGCAGCTGAGAAGGACTGAGAAGAGGTATGCATGCATTGCATGGCCATCTACTAGGTTGGAATTGCTCCATGGCTCACGTCGTAACGGGGCTCACGTCACGTACTAGCACCAGGCTGAAGAGACGGAAATCGGGGCGTATGCAGAGAACTGTTACCGTACAAGTACCCGAGCAATAGCGAGCTTGCAACTGAAGCGCAGCACCCCTAACCTAACCAATCCCCTTCTCAGTGCTTGGTTTGGGGGACTACAGGGAGGTCAGCACAGTGCGCCGCGTCTGCCTACCACGTTTCCAGACTGCCTGCCCAGCATGTGTGGGGTCGATATGTTCGAGTCAAGCCATGCTCTTCGGTGTGTGTGCCAATATTGGTCGAGGCAGGTCAATCGAGTAGTAAGGAGAGGAGACGGATGGGGAGTCTGGATCGAGTCACAGGGTGGGAGGGATGGGAGGGGAAGGGGTGGGGAGGGAGATGTTTCCAAATTTCAAGAGGGCAAAAATGTCGGTCCGCCCCGCGAGAATCTCATTGCTGGTGCAAAGCACGTCCGCCGCGCCGCATTGCACTTCGGAAATTTTGGGAACGGCTGCTATGGGATCGAGAACAGTTGCTGCGGGGCAGCAGCGGGAGGAGGGGTGGAAGAAAAATAATGTAGGCTTTTGTTACAAACTAAACGCTGCTACCCATCCCGTAAATCTCACAGAATGGGTGTAGATGAGTTGACAGCTTTTGTTGCGCTTGGTACGGAAACTACCCATGGTTATATTTTTTCTAACGTTGTGATCTTGATGTTTTTACCTGATTTAGAATTGCAAACACTTGTCACATGAGTTAAATAGCATGGAGCGTGCGTGCATTCCAAATGACAACTAAGAGTCATTAAGTCACCAGTCCTAACTGTCAAACATGTGTATGTGTTATGTTTGTATAGACTGTATAGGGTCGCCTCTTAGAGGGTACAATTCATAGGTATATCTGTCTGTACACTCTCACTAGCTATTATTCAATTTTCAATTTGATATGGTATCACGCGTAGATAGGATCCCCCCCACCTACCGCTTCCGCTCACCCAGTCGCGACCCCCCCCTAGCCCCGTCGCGCCCCTCACTGGGCCCTATCGCGCCCCTCTCAGGCCCCCTAGCGCCCCTCCTGGGCCCCGTCGCGCTCCTCCCAGGCCCCGTCGCGCCCCTCCTAGGGCTTCGTAGCGCCCCTCCTGGGCCTCGTCGCGCCCCTCCTGGGCTTCGTAGCGCCCCTCCTGGGCCCCGTAGCACCCCTCCCAGGCCCCGTCGCGCCCCTCCCAGGCCCCGTCGCGCCCCTCCCAGGCCCCCTAGCGCCCCTCCTGGGCCCCGTCGCGCTCCTCCCAGGCCCCGTACCGCCCCTCCTGGGCCCCGTAGCGCCCCTCCTGGGCCCCGTCGCGCCCCTCCTGGGCCCCGTAGCGCCCCTCCTGGGCCTCGTCGCGCTCCTCCCAGGCCCCGTCGCGCCCCTCCTGGGCTCCGTAGCGCCCCTACTGGGCCCCGTCGCGCCCCTCCTGGGCCCCGTAGCGCCCCTCCTGGGCCCCGTCGCGCCCTCCCTGGGCCCTGTAGCGCCCCTCCCAGGCCCCGTCACGCCCCTCCTAGGCCCCTTAGCGCCCCTCCTGGGCCTCGTCGCGCCCCTCCTGGGCTTCGTAGCGCCCCTCCTGGGCCCCTGTAGCGCCTCTCCTGGGCCCCCCCGTCGTACCCCTCCTGGGCCCCGTAGCGCCCCTCCTGGGCCGCGTAGTACCCCCACACGGCCCGTCGCCCCTGCCCGACCCCGTCGCAGCCGCCCGGCCCGTCGCGCCCGCCCGCGCCGTCGCACCCGCCCGGCCCCGTCGCGCCCGACCGGCCCCGTCGCAGCCGCCTGGCCCCGTCCACCCTGCCCGGCCCGCGTCACAGCCGCCCGGCCCCGTCGCGCCCGCCCGGCGCCGTCGCATCCGCCCGGCCCCGTCGCGCCCCCCGGCCCCGTCGCAGCCGCCTGGCCCCGTCGCACCCTGCCCGGCCCCGTCGCAGCCGCCCGGCCCCGTCGCACTCGCCCGGCCCCGTCGCACCCTGCCCGGCCCCGTCACAGCCGCCCGGCCCCGTCGCACCTGCCCGGCACCCGTCCCGCTCGGCTGGCCCCGTCGCACCGGCCCGGCCCTGCCGCACTCGCCCGGCCCCGTCGCCCCAGCCCGGCCCCGTCGCCCCGTCCCGGCCCTGTCGCACCAGCCCGGCCCCGTCGCGCCTGCCCCGGCCCCGTCCTCCTCACTGGTACGGTTCCCCCCCCACCCCGCCCTGCTCTGTGCCGCCTCGCATCACACTGTACTGCCTGGCACCGCACTACACCGCACTGCACCGCAGTGTACCGCACTGCACCGCACTGCACCGCACTGCACCGCACTGCACCGCATTGCATCGCACTGCACCGCACTGTACCGCACTGCACCGCACTCCACCTAGCTGCACTGCCCTGCACCGCACTGGACTGTTCCTGATGGCGGCGGAGCTTCGCTTCGACGCTGAAGGTCAGCCCCTAGAGTTCGAGGCGTGGCTTGCCGACCTCCGCCGCCAACTCACTGGCCAGCGGCAGGATGGTGAACCGCTTTCTGCACATCTTGACGGTACGCTCCCCTGCCCAGACCCCCCTGCTATTCTGCCCGCTGACCCCACACCCACTGAGCGTGAGTCTACTGCTGCCACTGCCCGTGCGCGCTCTGTCTGGCTTTCTCGCGATGCTGTCGCCCAGCTTGCCATTAGCAACGCCCTCCCCCCGTCCGAGCGTCCTCGCTTTAGGTCCCTCACTACTGCTCAGGCATACTTAGATGCTGTCATCAAGCGCTATTCCACCCCTCCGGCTGCCTCGGTGGGTCGCCTGATCCTCCCGATGCTCTTTTTTGACCTTGCCTCTTTCCCCACTGTCTCTGACCTCGCTGCCCACCTGCGCTCGATAGAGGAGACCTGGCGCGCCGCCTGCACTGACGCACAGCTTAGAGCCCACCAGCCGCCCATTACCTCTACCCTCTACCTGCTTGCCACCCGCCTCCCTGACCGCCTTGCTGTCGCCCGCGACCGCTTCCTTAGCCTTCACCCCGCAGACCTCACCCTCACTGACTTTGTAGACACCCTGACTGTGATAGAGACCCGTCACCGCTCCATCGCCCAGGCGAGCGGTGTCGTGCCTGTCCCTATCTTTCAGGGTTGTGCCCCCGCCCAGTGTACCTTCTCCGACGGCTCTGTCGCAGTGGCTGAGACTGCTGCTGCTGCGCAGTTTCGTTCGGGGAAGGGCCGCCGCCCCAAGGTTGGGCGCGGCGGCGGAGGAGGTGGGGGTGTGGGAGGGGGTAGTGGTGGGGTCGGGTCGTCTGGTGCTGGAGCGGACGAGGGGACCCTGCCCAGTTCAGCTGAGCCGCCGCCCCTGCAGTTGCCGCAGCCGCAGCAGCCGCCGCAGTCGCAGCCTTCGCAGCAGCCGCAGCAGCCGTCGCAGACGCGGCAGACGAGTGTCCTCCCGCTCGGGTGGCCCGGCGCTGGCGGTGGTCGGGCGCGTGGTGGTGTGTCGAGTGGTAGCTCTGGCGGCGGGCGCTGTCAGTACCAGATCCAGACCGGTCCTCGCCGCGGCTTCGTTTGCGGTAGGCTCGGTCACTCCACTCCCCGCTGTTTTCGTCGCCTGGACGACCTCTTTCGTCAGCGCTTCGGCCCGTTGCCAGACCTCCCGGACTGGCACAGTTTGCTTAGTCGTAAGATTCAGATCTTTGATATGGACATGGATGCCATTGTTTCTGCTCTGCATGTGATGTATGCTGATGACTCTAGTGTGCTTCCAGCTTATTACTCACTGTTGCCTAGTGTAGGTGTGCCTAGCTTAGCCTCCCCTGCTGCGTCAGGTGTAGGAACTCCTGCTTTGTGTAGTCTTGGTGCTTCCGCCGTCGTTCCGTCGCCAGACGCCTCTGCTTCGCTTTCCTTCACCTTGGACTCTGGCGCTTCTCGGTGTTTCTTCCGCGACTCCACCACACTGACGCCGCTTCCCGTCCCTGCTGCCGTTTCTCTCGCTGACCCCTCTGGCGGTCCGGTCGTCGCCCGCAGTTCCACCACCCTTCCCTGTCCGGCGGTTCCTTCGGGCTCTCTTACAGGTCTGCATATCCCTTCGTTCTCCAGGAACCTAGTTGGTGTCGGCTGCCTCCAGGACCTTGGCGTCACCACTACGTTCCCTGGTCACGAGCGGTATGCTGTCTGTACCGAGGCCGCCACTGGTGCCCCCCTGTCCACGTTCCCCCGGGACCCGGTGTCCGGCCTGTTCACTCTGGACACCGTGACCCCCCCGGCTGGAGCGCTCACCCAGGTTGCTGCTGCCTGCTCTTGTCGGTCTCTCACTCACCCGACCCCCCTTTGGCACCACCGCCTAGGTCACCCTGCGCTCCCGCGTCTGCGTCACATGTCCCAGCACGGTCTTGTCCTTGGTCTCCCAGGTTCTCTCCCTGCGTTTCCCTCCTCCCCAGCCCCACCTTGCACGCCTTGCGTTGAGGGTCGGCTTCGCCGTGCCCCTCACTCCTCCTCGTTTCCCCCTACCGCCGCGCCATTGCAGACACTGCACCTGGACGTCTGGGGCCCCGCCCCGGTCCCTGGGCCGCGTCGAGAGCGCTACTTCCTTGTGCTTGTCGACGACTTCACTCGTTACACCACAGTCTTTCTCCTGGAGCGCAAGGCCGACGTGCCTGGCGCCCTCATCCCCTGGCTTGTCTCTGCGCGTGTCCACCGCGGTCTCCCTGTCTTGCGTCTTCACTCCGACCGTGGTGGCGAGTTTGCCTCAAGTGTCCTTGGTCGCTTTTGTCGTGCGGAGGGCATCACCCAGACGTTCACCCTACCGGACTCCCCACAGCAGAATGGGGTCGCTGAGCGACGCATCGGTTTGGTCATGGAGGTGGCTCGCACCTCCATGATCCATGCCGGTGCACCCCATTTTCTGTGGCCGTTCGCTGTGCGCTACGCTTCTCACCAGCTTAACTTGTGGCCGCACCCTCAGCAGCCGCAGGTTTCGCCCACCCGTCTTTGGACCGGGTCTCCTGGTGACGCGTCTGCGTTCCACGTCTGGACCATCATTCAATTATTCTGATAACACCCCCTAGACTGCATAGGGGAATACCCTAAACAAGCAGCTCAGGGCGGCACTACTAGTCCAACCTCTGAGGCAAGGGTCTGAGCGACCGGTCAGAAGGAGTACAGACAAGGCAAGCACAAGAGCAGGGCGGCACTACTAGTCCAGCCACTGGGAGAGGACACAAGTCCAGTCTGAGTATACATATAAAGGACAGTACAAAGTCAAGGTCCTAGCAAGTGAGAGGCTACAGGAACTAGACCAAGCTGTACACAGTGCCGCTGATGATCTTTAGGCGCAAGCGCCTTCGTAAAGATATCAGCCGTGTTGGCACCTGAGGCCAAGTGTACTACGCGAGCCTGACGTCGCTGCTGTAGCTCACGCAGGAGGAAGTACCGCAGCTGAATGTGCTTCGCTCTGCCCTCGAGTCGAGGCTCCTGACACAGGAGGATCATGGCCCTGTTGTCAGCGAACAGGACCGGGGCAGAGCTAGGCCGCTCACCTAAGTCAGTGAGCAAGAAGGTCAGCCAGCGGAGCTCCTGTGCCGCCATGGCACCGGCGTAGATCTCAGCCTCACAGCTGGACTGTGCAACAGACGAGGAGCGAGTAGCTCTCCACGAGACGGCACCTGAGCCAAGGCTGAAGCAGTAGCCCTGGGTAGACCGGAGTGTCTCAGCGTCGTCTGCCCACGAAGCGTCTGTGTGCCCAGTAAGGACCGCTGGCCTGCGTCCTCCTAGCACTAACCCCATGCCCGATGTACTAGCAAGATAACGCAGAACCCTCTTAGCGGCAGACCAGTGCTGCGGTCGGTGTCTGCCTGTGGCCACAAAGCGAGCCAGGATGCTGAGAGGGTATGCGAGATCTGCGCGAGTGCAAGTCATCAGGTACATGAGGCAACCCACCAGCTCTGCGTAGGGGCCGCTGGGCTCTACCAACTCCTCAGGCACTGGAGCGGAGAGCCTGTGGTCTACAGGCAGAGGGGTGGGCTGTGCAGAGGAGAACTGAAGGCTGAACCTCTGAAGGACCTGGCGCACCAAGTGTGACTGAGTCAGGGTGATGGTGCGCGCAGCTCTGTCCCTGGAGATCTGCAAGCCAAGGTAACGGCGCAGTTCTCCAAGGTCAGTGCGGGTGTGTCTCTTCAGCAGCTCTGCCTTCACGGAGGCCAGCGCGTCCCTGTCTGCTGTGGCAAAGACCAGGTCGTCGACGTAAACGAGGATGTAGAACGGAGTCTGGCCAGCACGAACGAAGAGTGAAGGGTCTGCAGAAGACGGAAAGAACTGCAGGTCAGCAAGCGTAGCACGCAGAGTGTCGTGCCACTCACGGGGAGCCTGGCGCAGGCCGTAGACGGGGCGCCGCAGGAGCCACTGGGTCCCAGGAGGGAAGGTGCCAGTAAAGCCCGGAGGGCGGCGCAGGTAGACCTGCTCGTGTAGGCTGCCCTGAAGGAAGGCAGTGGAGAAGTCAAGGGAGTGAAGCTCGTAGTCACGCTGAGCAGCTAGGTGTAACAGAACCCGAAGAGTAGTCATCTTCGGGGTCGGAGCGAAAGTCTGGAAGAAGTCCACCCCCTCGCGCTGACTGAAGCCTCTAGCCACATAGCGCGCCTTGAAGACAGGCGGCTCTCCAGGAGGGCGCTTCACCTTGAAGAGCCAGCGGCCATCGACTACGTTCACCCCAGGTGGGGGAACTGCGTCGACGAAGGTGCCGGTGGATCTCCAAGATGCCATCTCCTGCTCCATGGCAGCTATCCACTGCGAGGCCCAGGGTCCCGAAGTCGCCTCAGCGTAAGTGCGAGGGGTCGGGATGTCGAAAGCGTCTGGGTCACCCTCAGGGACTAGCAGCATGGAACAGAGATGGGGAGCAGCCTCGGAGAGGAAAGCGAGCTCGAACTGGCGGTCCTCCAGGACGTCACTGCCAAGGGCAGGAGCACCCCCGACAGACGGAGGACAGGCAGGGTCAGAGACCAGAGCGGTGGCGTAGTCAAGGCGGCGGGTAGAGGCAAAGTCAGCGACAGCAGCGACAAGAGCGTCAAGGCACGAGACTGGAACAGACGGGTCGGTAACGAGAGAGGCAAGGACCCGAGGAACGAGAGGACGAGCGGCACGAAGGTAGTCGGACAGCGGGGGGGGCGCAACAACAAGGGAGGACGGAGGAGGCGACGGCAGAAGGGGAGGACGAGACGCGTGTGAACGAAGCAACATAGGGTGGGAGCGCAGAACAGGCGAGGCAGGACGAGCACGGGAGGGACGGTGAGACCAGACGTGTGATGGAGGAGTCGGGTCAGGAGACAGGGGAGGGGACACAGGAGGGGAACGAGGGGGGAGACGGGCCGGGGACGAGTCCAGCGGAGGGAAAACAGGGCCGTAGACAGGAAGAGGAGGAGACGGTCGGGGAGGAACCGACGCAGGGTCGGGGGACGGAAGGCCGAGCAGGCGAAGGGCGGACACCGGCGGGGACTGCTGCTGCGGCGGCACAACGGCGACACCTGGACCGCAAGCTGCTCCTCGGCTACCACCGGCACTCTCCACACCCGCACCCCCAGAGGGACCACCCTCAGGGCGACCGGGACGAGCACCCCCAGAGTCAGCGAACGGGGGCTGCGACTGCGGCGGCGGCGGCGGCGGCGGCTGCAGTGGCGGCAGGGACGGCGGAGGAGGGGACTGGGGAGGGGACACCTGGGGAGGGGCGGCCGGCGAGGACTGCACCGGAGGGCCACCAGAGTCAGAAGACTCCTCAACCGGGTCCACGGACGGAAGGGGGGTGACGTGGGAGACACCAGAGGGGGCGGGACGGGGAGGAGGAGGAGGAGGGGCAGGGACTACCGGGGAAGGGGTGACCAGGAACAGGGGGGGGGTAACCGGGGGACCACGGTGGGGGAAGCGGCGGTAGTAGGAGACGGACTCGTCAAAGGTGACGTCACGAGAGTGAAAGAAGCGGTGAGACGGCGGGTGGTAAAAGTGCCAGTCGGACGCGTCAAGGGGAAAACCGAGGAAGACGCAGGGAAGGGTGCGGGCAGTGAGCTTGTCCGTGCCGGAGGCACGGACGTGAGCAAGGCAGCCCCAGACGTGGAACGCAGACGCGTCACCAGGAGACCCAGTCCAAAGACGGGTCGGCGAAACCTGCGGCTGCTGAGGGTGCGGCCACAAGTTAAGCTGGTGAGAAGCGTAGCGCACAGCGAACGGCCACAGAAAATGGGGTGCACCGGCATGGACCATGGAGGTGCGAGCGACCTCCATGACCAAGCCGATGCGTCGCTCAGCGACCCCATTCTGCTGTGGGGAGTCCGGTAGGGTGAACGTCTGGGTGATGCCCTCCGCACGACAAAAGCGACCAAGGACACCTGAGGCAAACTCGCCACCACGGTCTGAGTGAAGACGCAAGACAGGGAGACCGCGGTGGACACGCGCAGAGACAAGCCAGGGGATGAGGGCGCCAGGCACGTCGGCCTTGCGCTCCAGGGGAAAGACTGTGGTGTAACGAGTGAAGTCGTCGACAAGCACAAGGAAGTAGCGCTCGCGACGCGGCCCAGGGACGGGGGCGGGGCCCCAGACGTCCAGGTGCAGGGTCTGCAGCGGCGCGGCGGTAGGGGGGAACGAGGAGGAGTGAGGGGCACGGCGAAGCCGACCCTCGACACAAGGCGTGCAAGGTGGAGCTGGGGAGGAGGGAAACGCGGGGAGTGAACCTGGGAGACCAAGGACAAGACCGTGCTGGGACATGTGACGCAGACGCGGGAGCGCAGGGTGACCTAGGCGGTGGTGCCACAGGAGGGTCGGGTGAGTGAGGGAGCGACAGGAGCAGGCAGCAGCAACCTGGGTAGACACAGCCACCTGAGGGGGCGCTCCAGCCGGGGGGGGGCACGGTGTCCAGAGTGAACAGGCCGGACACCGGGTCCCGGGGGAACGTGGACAGGGGGGCACCAGTGGCGGCCTCGGTACAGACAGCATACCGCTCGTGACCAGGGAACGTAGTGGTGACGCCAAGGTCCTGGAGGCAGCCGACACCAACTAGGTTCCTGGAGAACGAGGGGATATGCAGACCTGTAAGAGAGCCCGAAGGAACCGCCGGACAGGGAAGGGTGGTGGAACTGCGGGCGACTACCGGACCGCCGGAGGGGTCAGCAAGAGAAACGGCAGCAGGAACAGGAAGCGGCGTCACGGTGGTGGAGTCGCGAAAGAAACACCGAGAGGCGCCAGAGTCCAAGGTGAAAGAAAGCGAAGCCGAGGGGTCTGGCGACGGAACGACGGCAGAAGCACCAAGACTACACAAAGCAGGGGATCCTACGCCTGACGCAGCAGGGGAGGCTAAGCTAGGCACACCTACACTAGGCAACAGTGAGTAATAAGTCGGAAGCACACTAGAGTCATCAGCATACATCACATGCAGAGCAGAAACAATGGCATCCATGTCCATATCAAAGATCTGAATCTTACGACTAAGCAAACTGTGCCAGTCCGGGAGGTCTGGCGACGGGCCGAAACGCTGACGAAAGAGGTCGTCCAGGCGACGAAAGCAGCGGGGAGTGGAGTGACCGATCTTACCGCAAACGAAGCCGCGGCGAGGACCGGTCTGGATCTGGTACTGACAACGCCCGCCGGCAGAGCCACCACGCGGCACACCACCACGCGCCCGTCCGCTGCCAGCGCCGGGCCACCCTGGTGGGAGAACACTCGTCTGCCGCGTCTGCGACGGCTGCTGCGGCTGCTGCGAAGGCTGCGACTGCGGCGGCTGCTGCGGCTGCTGCAACTGCAGGGGCGGCGACTCAGCTGGACTGGGCAGGGTCCCCTCGTCCGCTCCAGCACCAGGCGACCCGACCCCACGACTACCCCCGCCCGCACCCCCGCCGCCCCCTCCGCCGCGCCCAGCCTTGGGGCGGCGGCCCTTCCCAGAACGGGCCTGCGCTGCAGCAGCAGTCTCAGCCACTGCGGCAGAGCCGTCGGAGAAGGTACACTGAGCGGGGGCACAACCCTGAAAGATAGGGACCGGCACGACACCGCTCGCCTGGGCGATGGAGCGGTGACGGGTCTCTATCACAGTCAGGGTGTCGACAAAGTCAGTGAGGGTGAGGTCTGCGGGGTGAACACTAAGGAAGCGGTCGCGGGCGACAGCAAGGCGGTCAGGGAGGCGGGTGGCAAGCAGGTAGAGGGTAGAGGTAATGGGCGGCTGGTAGGCTCTAAGCTGTGCGTCAGTGCAGGCGGCGCGCCAGGTCTCCTCTATCGAGCGCAGGTGGGCAGCGAGGTCAGAGACAGTGGGGAACGAAGCAAGGTCAGGAAAGAGCAGCGGGAGGATCAGGCGACCCACCGAGGCAGCCGGAGGGGTGGAATAGCGCTTGATGACAGCATCTAAGTATGCCTGAGCAGTGGTGAGGGACCTAAAGCGAGGACGCTCGGACGGGGGGAGGGCGTTGCTAATGGCAAGCTGGGCGACAGCATCGCGAGAAAGCCAGACAGAGCGCGCACGGGCAGTGGCAGCAGTAGACTCACGCTCAGTGGGTGTGGGGTCAGCGGGCAGAATAGCAGGAGGGTCTGGGCAGGGGAGCGTACCGTCAAGGTGTGCGGAAAGCGGTTCACCATCCTGCCGCTGGCCAGTGAGTTGGCGGCGGAGGTCGGCAAGCCACGCCTCGAACTCTAGGGGCTGACCTTCAGCGTCGAAGCGAAGCTCCGCCGCCATCAGGAACAGTCCAGAGCTGTGCAGGGCGGTGCAGCTAGGTGGGGTGCGGTGCAGTGCGATACAGTGCGGTGCAGTGCGGTACTGTGCGGTACAGTGCGGTGCAGTGCGGTGCAGGGCGGCACGGAGCAGGGCGCGGTGGGGGGGGGGGGGGGGGGGAACCGTACCAGTGAGGAGGACGGGGCCGGGGCTGGCCCGACGGGGCCGGGAGGGCGCGACGGGGCCGGGCTGGTGCGACAGGGCCGGGACGGGGCGACGAGGCCGAGCGGGCGCGACGGGGCCGGGCTGGGGCGACGGGGCCGGGCGAGTGCGGCAGGGCCGGGCCGGTGCGACGGGGCCGGGCGAGAGGGACGGCGGCCGGGCTGGTGCGACGGGGCCGGGCGGCTGCGACGGGGCCGGGCAGGGTGCGACGGGGCCGGGCGGGTGCGACGGGGCCGGGCGGCTGCGACGGGGCCGGGCGAGCGCAACGGGGCCGGGCAGGGTGCGACGGTGCGGGCGGGCGCGACGGGGCCGGGCGGCAGCGACGGCGCCGGGCGGGCGCGACGGGGCCGGGCGGCGGCGACGGGGTCGGGCCGGCGCGACGGCGCCGGGCGGGCACGACGGGGCCGGGCGGTGGCGACGGGTACGACGCGGCCCAGGAGGGGCGCTACGGGGCCCAGGAGGGGCACGACGGGGGGGGCCCAGGAGAGACGCTACGAAGCCCAGGAGGGGCGCGACGAGGCCCAGGAGGGGCGCTACGGGGAATGGGAGGGGCGCGACGGGGCCTGGGAGGGGCGCGACGGGGCCCAGGAGGGGCGCTACAGGGCCCAAGGAGGGCGCGACGGGGCCCAGGAGGGGCGCTACAGGGCCCAGGAGGGGCGCTACGGAGCCCAGGAGGGGCGCGACAGAGCCCAGGAGGGGCGCTACGGGGCCTGGAAGGAGCGCGACGGGGCCCAGGAGGGGCGCGACAGAGCCCAGGAGGGGCGCGACGAGGCCTGGGAGGAGCGCGACGGGGCCCAGGAGGGGCGCTAGGGGGCCTGGGAGGAGCGCGACGGGGCCTGGGAGGGGCGCGACGGGGCCTGGGAGGGCGTTACAGGGCCCAGGAGGGGCGCTACGAAGCCCAGGAGGGGCGCGACGAGGCCCAGGAGGGGCGCTACGGGGCCCAGGAGGGGCGCTACGGGGCCCAGGAGGGGCGCGACGGGGCGCTACGGGACCTGGGAGGAGCGCGACGGGGCCCAGGAGGGGCGCTAGTGGGCCTGGGAGGAGCGCGACGGGGCCTGGGAGGGGCGCGACGGGGCCTGGCAGGGGCGCTACGAAGCCCAGGAGGGGCGCGACGGGGCCTGGCAGGGGCGCTACGAAGCCCAGGAGGGGCGCGACGAGGCCCAGGAGGGGCGCTACGGGGCCTGGGAGGAGCGCGACGGGGCCTGGGAGGAGCACGACTGGGCCCAGGAGGGGCGCTAGGGAGCATGAGCGGAAGCGGGAGGTGGGGGGAGGGGGGATCCTACCTACGCGTGATACCATATCAGAATAATTGAATGATGGTAAAGTGAGTTTACACACAAATATATCTAAGTTTTGTATCCTCTAAGAGGTGACTCTATACAGTCTATACAAACATGACAAATACACATGTTTGACAGGTGTGTCAAACATGTGTATGTATCATGTTTGTATAGACTGTATAGGGTCGCCTCTTAGAGGGTACAAATTCATAGGTATATCTATCAGAATAATTGAATAATGGTAAAGTGAGAGTACACACAAATATATCTAAGTTTTGTATCCTCTAAGAGGTGACTCTATACAGTCTATACAAACATGACAAATACACATGTTTGACACACCCCCTAGACTGCATAGGGGAATACCCTAAACAAGCAGCTCAGGGCGGCACTACTAGTCCAACCTCTGAGACAAGGGTCTGAGCGACCGGTCAGAAGGAGTACAGACAAGGCAAGCACAAGAGCAGGGCGGCACTACTAGTCCAGCCACTGGGAGAGGACACAAGTCCAGTCTGAGTATACATATAAAGGACAGTACAAAGTCAAGGTCCTAGCAAGTGAGAGGCTACAGGAACTAGACCAAGCTGTACACAGTGCCGCTGATGATCTTTAGGCGCAAGCGCCTTCGTAAAGATATCAGCCGTGTTGGCACCTGAGGCCAAGTGTACTACGCGAGCCTGACGTCGCTGCTGTAGCTCACGCAGGAGGAAGTACCGCAGCTGAATGTGCTTCGCTCTGCCCTCGAGTCGAGGCTCCTGACACAGGAGGATCATGGCCAAGTTGTCAGCGAACAGGACCGGGGCAGAGCTAGGTCGCTCACCTAAGTCAGTGAGCAAGAAGGTCAGCCAGCGGAGCTCCTGTGCCGCCATGGCACCGGCGTAGATCTCAGCCTCACAGCTGGACTGTGCAACAGACGAGGAGCGAGTAGCTCTCCACGAGACGGCACCTGAGCCAAGGCTGAAGCAGTAGCCCTGGGTAGACCGGAGTGTCTCAGCGTCGTCTGCCCACGAAGCGTCTGTGTGCCCAGTAAGGACCGCTGGCCTGCGTCCTCCTAGCACTAACCCCATGCCCGATGTACTAGCAAGATAACGCAGAACCCTCTTAGCGGCAGACCAGTGCTGCGGTCGGTGTCTGCCTGTGGCCACAAAGCGAGCCAGGATGCTGAGAGGGTATGCGAGATCTGGGCGAGTGCAAGTCATCAGGTACATGAGGCAACCCACCAGCTCTGCGTAGGGGCCGCTGGGCTCTACCAACTCCTCAGGCACTCGAGCGGAGAGCCTGTGGTCTACAGGCAGAGGGGTGGGCTGTGCAGAGGAGAACTGAAGGCTGAACCTCTGAAGGACCTGGTGCACCAAGTGTGACTGAGTCAGGGTGATGGTGCGCGCAGCTCTGTCCCTGGAGATCTGCAAGCCAAGGTAACGGCGCAGTTCTCCAAGGTCAGTGCACGTGTGTCTCTTCAGCAGCTCTGCCTTCACGGAGGCCAGCGCGTCCCTGTCTGTTGTGGCAAAGACCAGGTCGTCGACGTAAACGAGGATGTAGAACGGAGTCTGGCCAGCACGAACGAAGAGTGAAGGGTCTGCAGAAGACGGAAAGAACTGCAGGTCAGCAAGCGTAGCACGCAGAGTGTCGTGCCACTCACGGGGAGCCTGGCGCAGGCCGTAGACGGGGCGCCGCAGGAGCCACTGGGTCCCAGGAGGGAAGGTGCCAGTAAAGCCCTGAGGGCGGCGCAGGTAGACCTGCTCGTGTAGGCTTCCCTGAAGGAAGGCAGTGGAGAAGTCGAGGGAGTGAAGCTCGTAGTCACGCTGAGCAGCTAGGTGTAACAGAACCCGAAGAGTAGTCATCTTCGGGGTCGGAGCGAAAGTCTGGAAGAAGTCCACCCCCTCGCGCTGACTGAAGCCTCTAGCCACATAGCGCGCCTTGAAGACAGGCGGCTCTCCAGGAGGGCGCTTCACCTTGAAGAGCCAGCGGCCATCGACTACGTTCACCCCAGGTGGGGGAACTGCGTCGACGAAGGTGCCGGTGGATCTCCAAGATGCCATCTCCTGCTCCATGGCAGCTATCCACTGCGAGGCCCAGGGTCCCGAAGTCGCCTCAGCGTAAGTGCGAGGGGTCGGGATGTCGAAAGCGTCTGGGTCACCCTCAGGGACTAGCAGCATGGAACAGAGATGGGGAGCAGCCTCGGAGAGGAAAGCAAGCTCGAACTGGCGGTCCTCCAGGACGTCACTGCCAAGGGCAGGAGCACCCCCGACAGACGGAGGACAGGCAGGGTCAGAGACCAGAGCGGTGGCGTAGTCAAGGCGGCGGGTAGAGGCGAAGTCAGCGACAGCAGCGACAAGAGCGTCAAGGCACGGGACTGGAACAGACGGGTCGGTAACGAGAGAGGCAAGGACCCGAGGAACGAGAGGACGAGCGGCTCGAAGGTAGTCGGACAGCGGGGGGGGCGCAACAACAAGGGAGGACGGAGGAGGCGACGGCAGAAGGGGAGGACGAGACGCGTGTGAACGAAGCAACATAGGGTGGGAGCGCAGGACAGGCGAGGCAGGACGAGCACGAGAGGGACGGTGAGACCAGACGTGCGATGGAGGAGTCGGGTCAGGAGACAGGGGAGGGGACACAGGAGGGGAACGAGGGGGGAGACGGGCCGGGGACGAGTCCGGCGGAGGGAAAACAGGGCCGTAGACAGGAAGAGGAGGAGACGGTCGGGGAGGAACCGACGCAGGGTCGGGGGACGGAAGGCCGAGCAGGCGAAGGGCGGACACCGGCGGGGACTGCTGCTGCGGCGGCACAACGGCGACAGCTGGACCGCAAGCTGCTCCTCGGCTACCACCGGCACTCTCCACACCCGCACCCCCAGAGGGACCACCCTCAGGGCGACCGGGACGAGCACCCCCAGAGTCAGCGAACGGAGGCTGCGACTGCCGCGGCGGCGGCGACGGCGACGGCTGCAGTGGCGGCAGGGACGGCGGAGGAGGGGACTGGGGAGGGGACACCTGGGGAGGGGCGGCCGGCGAGGACTGCACCGGAGGGCCACCAGAGTCAGAAGACTCCTCAACCGGGTCCACGGACGGAAGGGGGGTGACATGGGAGACACCAGAGGGGGCGGGACGGGGAGGAGGAGGAGGAGGGGCAGGGACTACCGGGGAAGGGGTGACCAGGAACAGGGGGGGGGTAACCGGGGGACCACGGTGGGGGAAGCGGCGGTAGTAGGAGACGGACTCGTCAAAGGTGACGTCACGAGAGTGAAAGAAGCGGTGAGACGGCGGGTGGTAAAAGTGCCAGTCGGACGCGTCAAGGGGAAAACCGAGGAAGACGCAGGGAAGGGTGCGGGCAGTGAGCTTGTCCGTGCCGGAGGCACGGACGTGAGCAAGGCAGCCCCAGACGTGGAACGCAGACGCGTCACCAGGAGACCCAGTCCACAGACGGGTGGGCGAAACCTGCGGCTGCTGAGGGTGCGGCCACAGGTTAAGCTGGTGAGAAGCGTAGCGCACAGCGAACGGCCACAGAAAATGGGGTGCACCGGCATGGACCATGGAGGTGCGAGCGACCTCCATGACCAAGCCGATGCGTCGCTCAGCGACCCCATTCTGCTGTGGGGAGTCCGGTAGGGTGAACGTCTGGGTGATGCCCTCCGCACGACAAAAGCGACCAAGGACACCTGAGGCAAACTCGCCACCACGGTCTGAGTGAAGACGCAAGACAGGGAGACCGCGGTGGACACGCGCAGAGACAAGCCAGGGGATGAGGGCGCCAGGCACGTCGGCCTTGCGCTCCAGGGGAAAGACTGTGGTGTAACGAGTGAAGTCGTCGACAAGCACAAGGAAGTAGCGCTCGCGACGCGGCCCAGGGACGGGGGCGGGGCCCCAGACGTCCAGGTGCAGGGTCTGCAGCGGCGCGGCGGTAGGGGGGAACGAGGAGGAGTGAGGGGCACGGCGAAGCCGACCCTCGACACAAGGCGTGCAAGGTGGAGCTGGGGAGGAGGGAAACGCGGGGAGTGAACCTGGGAGACCAAGGACAAGACCGTGCTGGGACATGTGACGCAGACGCGGGAGCGCAGGGTGACCTAGGCGGTGGTGCCACAGGAGGGTCGGGTGAGTGAGGGAGCGACAGGAGCAGGCAGCAGCAACCTGGGTAGACACAGCCACCTGAGGGGGCGCTCCAGCCGGGGGGGGCACGGTGTCCAGAGTGAACAGGCCGGACACCGGGTCCCGGGGGAACGTGGACAGGGGGGCACCAGTGGCGGCCTCGGTACAGACAGCATACCGCTCGTGACCAGGGAACGTAGTGGTGACGCCAAGGTCCTGGAGGCAGCCGACACCAACTAGGTTCCTGGAGAACGAGGGGATATGCAGACCTGTAAGAGAGCCCGAAGGAACCGCCGGACAGGGAAGGGTGGTGGAACTGCGGGCGACTACCGGGCCGCCGGAGGGGTCAGCAAGAGAAACGGCAGCAGGAACAGGAAGTGGCGTCAGGGTGGTGGAGTCGCGGAAGAAACACCGAGAGGCGCCAGAGTCCAAGGTGAAGGAAAGCGAAGCCGAGGGGTCTGGCGACGGAACGACGGCAGAAGCACCAAGACTACACAAAGCAGGGGATCCTACGCCTGACGCAGCAGGGGAGGCTAAGCTAGGCACACCTACACTAGGCAACAGTGAGTAATAAGTCGGAAGCACACTAGAGTCATCAGCATACATCACATGCAGAGCAGAAACAATGGCATCCATGTCCATATCAAAGATCTGAATCTGACGACTAAGCAAACTGTGCCAGTCCGGGAGGTCTGGCGACGGGCCGAAACGCTGACGAAAGAGGTCGTCCAGGCGACGAAAGCAGCGGGGAGTGGAGTGACCGATCTTACCGCAAACGAAACCGCGGCGAGGACCGGTCTGGATCTGGTACTGACAACGCCCGCCGGCAGAGCCACCACGCGGCACACCACCACGCGCCCGTCCACCGCCAGCGCCGGGCCACCCTGGCGGGAGAACACTCGTCTGCCGCGTCTGCGACGGCTGCTGCGGCTGCTGCGAAGGCTGCGACTGTGGCGGCTGCTGCGGCTGCTGCAACTGCAGGGGCGGCGACTCAGCTGGACTGGGCAGGGTCCCCTCGTCCGCTCCAGCACCAGGCGACCCGACCCCACCACTACCCCCGCCCGCACCCCCGCCGCCCCCTCCGCCGCGCCCAGCCTTGGGGCGGCGGCCCTTCCCAGAACGGGCCTGCGCTGCAGCAGCAGTCTCAGCCACTGCGGCAGAGCCGTCGGAGAAGGTACACTGAGCGGGGGCACAACCCTGAAAGATAGGGACCGGCACGACACCGCTCGCCTGGGCGATGGAGCGGTGACGGGTCTCTATCACAGTCAGGGTGTCGACAAAGTCAGTGAGGGTGAGGTCTGCGGGGTGAACACTAAGGAAGCGGTCGCGGGCGACAGCAAGGCGGTCAGGGAGGCGGGTGGCAAGCAGGTAGAGGGTAGAGGTAATGGGCGGCTGGTGGGCTCTAAGCTGTGCGTCAGTGCATGCGGCGCGCCAGGTCTCCTCTATCGAGCGCAGGTGGGCAGCGAGGTCAGAGACAGTGGGGAACGAAGCAAGGTCAGGAAAGAGCAGCGGGAGGATCAGGCGACCCACCGAGGCAGCCGGAGGGGTGGAATAGCGCTTGATGACAGCATCTAAGTATGCCTGAGCAGTAGTGAGGGACCTAAAGCGAGGACGCTCGGACGGGGGGAGGGCGTTGCTAATGGCAAGCTGGGCGACAGCATCGCGAGAAAGCCAGACAGAGCGCGCACGGGCAGTGGCAGCAGTAGACTCACGCTCAGTGGGTGTGGGGTCAGCGGGCAGAATAGCAGGAGGGTCTGGGCAGGGGAGCGTACCGTCAAGGTGTGCGGAAAGCGGTTCACCATCCTGCCGCTGGCCAGTGAGTTGGCGGCGGATGTCGGCAAGCCACGCCTCGAACTCTAGGGGCTGACCTTCAGCGTCGAAGCGAAGCTCCGCCGCCATCAGGAACAGTCCAGTGCTGTGCAGGGCGGTGCAGCTAGGTGGGGTGCGGTGCAGTGCGATACAGTGCGGTGCAGTGCGGTACTGTGCGGTGCAGTGCGGTGCAGGGCGGCACGGAGCAGGGCGGGGTGGGGGGGGGGGGGGGGGGGGGGGGGGGGCGGGGGGACCGTACCAGTGAGGAGGACGGGGCCGCGGCTGGCCCGACGGGGCCGGGCGGGCGCGACGGGGCCGGGCTGATGCGACAGGGCCGGGACGGGGCGACGGGGCCGAGCGGGCGCGACGGGGCCGGGCTGGGGCGACGGGGCCGGGCGAGTGCGGCAGGGCCGGGCCGGTGCGACGGGGCCGGGCGAGCGGGACGGCGGCCGGGCTGGTGCGACGGGGCCGGGCGGCTGTGACGGGGCCGGGCAGGGTGCGACGGGGCCGGGCGGGTGCGACGGGGCTGGGCGGCTGCGACGGGGCCGGGCGAGCGCGACGGGCCGGGCAGGGTGCGACGGCGCTGGGCGGGCGCGACGGGGCCGGGCGGCGGCGACGGCGCCGGGCGGGCGCGACGGGGCCGGGCGGCGGCGACGGCGCCGGGCGGGCGCGATGGGGCCGGGCGGCGGCGACGGGGTCGGGCGGGCGCGACGGCGCCGGGCGGGCACGACGGGGCCGGGCGGCGGCGACGGGTACGACGCGGCCGAGGAGGGGCGCTACGGGGCCCAGGAGGGGCACGACGGGGGGGGCCCAGGAGAGGCGCTACGAAGCCCAGGAGGGGCGCGACGAGGCCCAGGAGGGGCGCTACGGGGCCTGGGAGGGGCGCGACGGGGCCTGGGAGGGGCGCGACGGGGCCCAGGAGGGGCGCTACCGGGCCCAAGGAGGGCGCGACGGGGCCCAGGAAGGGCGCTACGGGGCCCAGGAGGGGCGCGACGGGGCCCAGGAGGGGCGCTACGGAGCCCAGGAGGGGCGCGAAAGAGCCCAGGAGGGGCGCTACGAGGCCTGGGAGGAGCGCGACGGGGCCCAGGAGGGGCGCTAGGGGGCCTGGGAGGAGCGCGACGGGGCCTGGGAGGGGCGCGACGGGGCCTGGGAGGGCGTTACAGGGCCCAGGAGGGGCGCTACGAAGCCCAGGAGGGGCGCGACGAGGCCCAGGAGGGGCGCTACGGGGCCCAGGAGGGGCGAGACGGGGCGCTACGGGGCCTGGGAGGAGCGCGACGGGGCCCAGGAGGGGCGCTAGAGGGACTGGGAGGGGCGCGACGGGGCCTGGGAGGGGCGCGACGGGGCCTGGGAGGGCGGTACAGGGCCCAGGAGGGGCGCTACGAAGCCCAGGAGGGGCGCAACGAGGCCCAGGAGGGGCGCTACGGGGCCCAGGAGGGGCGCGACGGGGCGCTACGGGACCTGGGAGGAGCGCGACGGGGCCCAGGAGGGGCGCTAGTGGGCTTGGGAGGAGCGCGACGGGGCCTGGGAGGGGCGCGACGGGGCCTGGCAGGGGCGCTACGAAGCCCAGGAGGGGCGCTACGGGGCCTGGGAGGAGCGCGATGGGGCCCAGGAGGGGCGCTAGGGGGCCTGGGAGGAGCGCGACGGGGCCTGGGAGGAGCGCGACGGGGCCCAGGAGGGGCGCTAGGGGGCATGAGCGGAAGCGGTAGGTGGGGGGGGGGGGTCCTACCTACGCGTGATACCATATCAGAATAATTGAATAATGGTAAAGTGAGAGTACACACAAATATATCTAAGTTTTGTATCCTCTAAGAGGTGACTCTATACAGTCTATACAAACATGACAAATACACATGTTTGACAATATCTGTCTGTACACTCTCACTAGCCATCTATCAAACAGTGAAATTGATAAATAGAGAGAGAGAGTACACAAACATATATCTAACTGTTGTACTCTCTAGAAGATGACCCTATACAGTCTATACAAGCATGATAACTAAACATGTTTGACACACCCCCTGGACTGCATAGGGGAATGTTCTAGACAAGCAGCTCAGGGTGGCACTACTAGTCCAGCCTCTGAGACAAGGGTCTAAAAGACCAGTCAGAAGGAGTACAGGCAAGGCAAGAACTAGTACAGGGCGGCACTACTAGTCCAACCACTGTAAGAGGACACAAGTCCAGTCTGAGTGTACACACAGATATATAGGACAGTACAGAGTCAAGGCCCGAGTAAGTGAGAGACTACAGGAACCAGACCAAGCTGCACACAGTGCCGCTGATGATCTTTAGGCGCAAGCGCCTTCGTAAAGATATCAGCTGTGTTGGCACCGGAGGCTAAGTGTACTACGCGAGCCTGGCGACGCTGCTGTAGCTCACGCAGGAGGAAGTACCGCAGCTGGATGTGCTTCGCTCTGCCCTCGAGTCGAGGCTCCTGACACAGGAGAATCATGGCCCTGTTGTCAGCGTACAGGACCGGGGCAGAGCTAGGCCGCTCACCTAAGTCAGTGAGCAAGAAGGTCAGCCAGCGGAGCTCCTGTGCCGCCATGGCACCGGCGTAGATCTCAGCCTCACAGCTGGACTGGGCAACAGACGAAGAGCGGGTAGCTCTCCACGAGACAGCACCTGAACCAAGGCTAAAGCAGTAGCCCTGGGAAGACCTGAGCGTCTCGGCGTCGTCTGCCCAAGAAGCGTCTGTGTGTCCAGTAAGGACCACTGGCCTGCGTCCGCCTAGCACTAACCCCATGCCCGATGTACTTGCAAGATAACGCAAAACCCTCTTAGCGGCAGACCAGTGCTGAGGTCGTTGCCTGCCTGTGGCCACGAAACGAGCCAGGATGCTGAGAGGGTATGCGAGATCTGGGCGAGTGCAAGTCATCAGGTACATGAGGCAACCCACTAGCTCAGCGTAAGGACCACTGGGATCTACCGACTCCTCAGGAACTGGAGCGGAGAGTCTGTGGTCCAGAGGAAGAGGGGTGGGCTGTGCGGAGGAGAACTGAAGGCCGAACCTCTGAAGGACCTGGCGCACCAAGTGTGACTGAGTCAGGGTGATGGTGCGCGCGGCTCTGTCCCTGGAGATCTGCAAGCCAAGGTAACGGCGCAGCTCTCCAAGGTCAGTGCAGGTGTGTCTCTTCAGCAGCTCTGCCTTCACGGAGGCCAGTGCGTCCCTGTCAGCAGTGGCAAAGACCAGGTCGTCTACGTAGACGAGGATGTAGAACGGAGTCGAGCCAGCACGAACGAAGAGCGAGGGGTCTGCAGAGGACGGAAAGAACTGCAGGTCAGCAAGGGTAGCACGCAAAGTGTCGTGCCACTCACGAGGCGCCTGGCGCAGGCCGTAGACTGGCCGCCGCAGAAGCCACTGGGTACCAGGGGGGAAGGTGCCAGTAAAGCCCTGAGGGCGACGCAGGTAGACCTGCTCGTGAAGGCTGCCCTGAAGAAAGGCAGTGGAGAAGTCGAGGGAGTGAAGCTCGTAGTCACGCTGAGCCGCTACGTGTAGCAGCACCCGAAGAGTAGTCATCTTCGGGGTAGGAGCGAAAGTCTGAAAGAAGTCCACCCCCTCGCGCTGACTGAAGCCTCTAGCCACGTAGCGCGCCTTGAACACAGGCGGCTCTCCAGGAGGGCGCTTCACCTTGAAGAGCCAGCGGCCATCGACCACGTTCACCCCAGGTGGGGGAACTGCGTCGACGAAGGTGCCGGTGGATCTCCAAGATGCCATCTCCTGCTCCATGGCAGCTATCCACTGAGAGGCCCAGGGTCCCGAAACCGCCTCAGCGTAAGTACGAGGGGTCGGGATGTCGAAAGCGTCTGGGTCACCCTCAGGGACTAGCAGCATGGAACAGAGATGGGGAGCAGCCTCGGACAGGAAAGCAAGCTCAAACTGGCGGTCCTCCAGGACGTCACTGCCGAGGGCAGGAGCACCCCCGACAGACGGAGGACAGGCAGGGTCGGAGACCAGAGCGGTAGCGTAGTCAAGGCGGCGGGTAGAGGCGAAGTCAGCGACCGCAGCGACAAGGGCGTCAAGACTCGACACTGGAACAGACGGGTCGGTAACGAGAGAGGCAAGGACCCGAGGAACAAGAGGACGAGCGGCACGAAAGTAGTCAGACAGAGGAGGAGACGCAACGACAAGAGAGGACGGAGGAGGAGACGGGAGGAGGGGAGGACGAGACGCGTGGGAGCGGAGCAACATAGGGTGAGTGCGCGGGACGGGGGAGACAGGACGAGCACGGGAGGGGCGGCGAGACCAGACGTGAGAGGGCGGCGTCGGGTCGGGAGACAGAGGAGGGGACACGGGTGGGGAACGAGGGGGAAAACGAGCCGGGGACGAGTCCGGCGGAGGGAACACGGGGCCGTAGACGGGAAGAGGGGGAGACGGCCGGAGAGGAACAGGCGCAGGGTCAGGAGACGGAAGGCCGAGCAGACGGAGGGCGGACACAGGCGGGGACTGCTGCTGCGGTGACACAACACCAACACCAGGGCCACAAGCTGCGCGACGGCTACCTCCCGAACCCTCCACACCTGCACCCCCAGAAGGGACACCCCCAGAGTCCACAAACGGCGGCAGCGACGACAGCGGCGGCGGCGACGACGGCTGCAACGGCGGCGGCGGTGGAGACGACGGCGGCAGCAGCTGCGGCGACGGCGGCTGCGGAGGCGGTGGAGGAGGAGACACCGGGGGAGGGACAGACGGCGAGGACTGCGCCGGAGGACTACCAGAGTCAGAAGACTCGTCGACCGGGACGACCGACGGGAGGGGGGTGACGTGAGACACACCAGAGGGGGCCGGACGGGGGGGCGGGGGGGGGGAGGGGCAGGGACCACCAGGGAGGGAGGAACCAGGAAAAGGGGGGAGTAACCGGGGGACCACGGTGGGGAAAGCGGCGGTAGAAGGAGACGGACTCGTCAAAGGTGACGTCGCGAGAGTGAAAGAAGCGGTGAGACGGCGGGTGGTAGAAGTGCCAGTCGGACGCGTCAAGGGGGAAACCGAGGAAGACGCAGGGGAGGGTGCGGGCAGTGAGCTTGTCCGTGCCAGAGGCACGAACGTGAGCAAGGCAGCCCCAGACGCGGAACGCAGACGCGTCACCAGGGGACCCGGTCCACAGAAGGGTCGGCGAAACCTGCGGCCGCTGGGGGTGCGGCCACAGGTTAAGCTGGTGAGCGGCGTAGCGCACGGCGAACGGCCACAGAAAATGGGGTGCACCGGCGTGGATCATGGAGGTGCGAGCCACCTCCATGACCAAACCGATGCATCGCTCAGCGACCCCATTCTGCTGCGGGGAGTCCGGCAGGGTAAACGTCTGGGTGATGCCCTCCGCACGACAGAAGCGACCAAGGACACCTGAGGCAAACTCGCCACCCCGGTCGGAGTGAAGGCGCAAGGCAGGGAGACCGCGGTGGACACGAGCAGAGACAAGCCAGGGGATGAGAACGTCAGGCACGTCGGCCTTCCGCTCCAGGGGGAAGACGGTGGTGTAGCGCGTGAAGTCGTCGACAAGCACTAGGAAGAAGCGCTCGCGACGCGGCCCATGGACCGGGGCTGGGCCCCAGACGTCCATGTGCAGAGTCTGCAGTGGTGCGGCGGTAGGGGGAAAAGAGGAGGAGTGAGGGGCACGGCGGAGCCGGCCCTCGACACAAGGCGTGCACGGTGGGGCGGGGGAGGAGGGAAACTCGGGGAACGAACCGGGGAGACCAAGGACGAGACCGTGCTGGGACATGTGACGCAGACGTGGGAGTGCAGGGTGACCAAGGCGGTGGTGCCAAAGGAGAGTCGGGTGAGTGAGGGACCGACAGGAGCACGCGGCTGCAACCTGGGTGGACGCAGCTACCGGGGGGGAAGACCCAGCCGGGGACGGCGCGGTGTCAAGTGTGAACAGGCCGGACACCGGGTCCCGGGGGAAAGTGGTAAGGGGGGCACCAGTGGCGGCCTCGGTACAGACAGCATACCGCTCGTGACCAGGGAACGTAGTGGTGACGCCAAGGTCCTGGAGGCAGCCGACACCAACTAGGTTCCTGGAGAACGAGGGGATATGCAGACCTGTGAGAGTGCCCGAAGGAACCGCCGGACAGGGAAGGGAGGTGGAACTGCGGGCAACGACGGGACCACCGGAGGGGTCAGCAAGAGTAACTGCAGCGGGAACAGGCAGCGGCGTCAGCGTCGTGGAGTCGCGGAAGAAACACCGGGAGGCGCCAGAGTCCAAGGTGAAGGAAAGCGCAGCAGTCGCGCGAGGCAGCAGTGAAGCGGTGGAAGCACCAAGGCTAAGCAAAGCAGGAGATCCTACGCCTGACGCAGCAGGGGAGTCTACGCTAGGCACCGCTACACTAGGCAACACGGGATAATAAGAGGGAAGCACACTAGAGTCATCAGCATACATCACATGCAAGGCCGCTACAATGGCATCCATGTCCAAGTCAAAAATCCTAATGCTACGCCTAAGCAAGCTGTGCCAGTCCGGGAGGTCGGGCGCCGGGCCAAAGCGCTGGCGGAACAGGTCGTCCAGGCGACGAAAACAGCGAGGAGTAGAATGACCGATCTTACCGCAAACGAAGCCGCGGCGAGGACCGGTCTGGATCTGGTACTGACAGGGCCCGCCTCCAGAACCACCGCCCGGTGCACCACCACGCGCACGACCACCACCAGCTCCAGGCCACCCAGGTGGGAGAGTACTCGCCTGCCTCGTCTGCGGCGGCTGCTGCGGCTGCTGCGAAGGCTGCGGCTGCGGCGACTGCTGCTGCTGCGGCTGCTGCAACTGTGGAGGCAGCGGGGCAGCTGGACCGGGCAGGGTCCCCACGTCCGCACCGGCACCGGACGACCCGCCTCCACCACTACCCCCACCCGCACCCCCGCCGCCTCCGCCGCTCCCAACCTTGGGGCGGCGGCCCTTCGCCGAGCGGGACTGCACTGCAGCAGCAGTCTCAGCCACAGCGACAGAGCCGTCGGAGAAGGTACACTGAGCGGGGGCACAACCCTGAAAGATAGGGACCGGTACTGTACCGCTCGCCAGGGCTATGGAGCGGTGACGAGTCTCTATGGCAGTCAGGGTGTCAACAAAGTCGGTGAGGGTGAGAGCAGCAGGGTGGATGCTAAGGAACTGGTCGCGGGCGGCGGCAAGGCGGTCAGGTAGGCGGGTGGCAAGGAGGTAGAGGGTAGAGGTCATGGGAGGCTGGTGGACTCTAAGCTGAGCATCAGTGCAGGCAGCGCGCCAGGCCTCATCTATCGAGCGCAGGTGGGCAGCGAGGTCAGAGACAGTGGGGAAAGACGCCAGGTCAGGAAAGAGCAGGGGAAGGATCAGGCGACCCACTGAGGCAGCAGGAGGGGTAGAATAGCGCTTGATGACAGCATCGAGGTAGGCCTGGGCGGTAGGAATGGTTCTAAAGCGAGGGCGCTCAGTGGGGGGGAGGGCATTGCTAATGGCGAGCTGAGCAAGGGCATCGCGGGAAAGCCAGACAGAGCGGGCAAGGGCAGCAGCGGCAGTGGGCTCGCGCTCAGCGGGCGTGGGATCAGCGGGCAGCACAGCAGGGGGGTCAGGGCAGGGGAGCATACCGTCTAGGTGTGCAGAAAGCGGGTGGCCGTCCTGCCGCTGGCCAGTGAGGTGGCGGCGAAGGTCAGCCAACCACGCCTCGAACTCCAGAGGCTGACCCTCAACATCAAAACGAAGCTCAGCAGCCATGAGGGGCAGTGGAGGACAGTGCAGTGCGGTGCAGTGCGATGCAGTACGGTGCAGTGCGGTCCAGTGCGATGCAGTGCGATGCAGTGCGGTGCAGTGCGGTCCAGTGCGGTGCAGTGCGGTCAGTGCGATCCAGTGAGGTGCAATGCGATGCAAGGCGGGGCAGGAAAGTGCAGGAGGGTGCAAAGTGGTGCGGGGAACGGGGGACAGTACCAGGAAGTATGGAGGGCCGGGGCAGGTGCGTCGGGGCCGGGCAGGCACGACAAGGCCGAGCGGCGGCGACGGGGCCGGGCGGCGGCGACGGGGCCGGGCGGCAGCGACAAGGCCGGGCGGCTGCGACGTGGCCGGGCGGCTGCGACGGGGCCGGGCGGCTGCGACGGGGCCGGGCGGCAGGGACGAGGCCGGGCCGGACACAGCAGGGCCGGGCAGGGGCGACGGGGCCGGGCGGCTGCGACGTGGCCGGGCGGCTGCGACGTGGCCGGGCGGCTGCGACGGGGCCGGGCGGCTGCGACGGGGCCGGGCGGCGGCGACGGGGCCGGGCGGCAGGGACGGGGCCCGGGCAGGCCACAGCAGGGCCGGGCAGGGGCGACGGGGCCGGGCGGGCGAGCAGGGGCCGGGCAGGTGCGACAGGGGCCGGGCAGCCGCGACAGGGGCCGGGCGGGCGCCACGCGGCCGATAGGCCGCGACCTGGCCGAGCAGGGGCGACGGGGCCGAGCAGGGGCGACAGGGCCGAGCAGGGGCGACGGGGATGGGTAGGGGCGCGACGGGGCCTGGAGGGGCGTTACCAAGCCCAGGTAGGGGCGCGACGGGGCCTGGGGGGAGCGCAATGGGGCCCAGGAGGGGCTCTACGGGGCCTGGGAAGAGCGCGACTGGGCTATGGAGGGGCGCGACGGGGCCTGGAAGGAGCACAATGGGGCCCAGGGGGGGGCGCGACGGGGCCTGGGAGGAGCGCGACGGAGCCCTGGAGGGGCGCTACCAGGCCCTGGAAGGGGCGCGACGGGGCCTGGAGGGGCGCTACGAAGCCCTGAAAGGGGCGCGACGGGGCCTGGAGGGGCGCTACGAAGCCCTGGAAGGGGCGCGACGGGGCCTGGGAGGAGCACAATGGGGCCCAGGAGGGGCGCTACGAGGCCTGGGAGGAGCGCGACGGGGCCCTGGAGGGGCGCTACCAGGCCCTGGAAGGGGCGCGACGGGGCCTGGAGGGGCCCTACGAAGCCCTGGAAGGGGCGCGACGGGGCCTGGAGGGGCGCTACGAAGCCCTGAAAGGGGCGCGACGGGGCCTAGGGAGGGTCGCGACGGGGCTAGGGAGGGTCGCGACGGGGCTAGGAGCACGACGGGGCCCAGCTAGAGGGGCGAGCGGAAGCGTGAGGGGGGGGGGGGGGGGGGATCCTACCTACGTGTGATACCATATCAAACAGTGAAATTGATAAATAGAGAGAGAGAGTACACAAACATATATCTAACTGTTGTACTCTCTAGAAGATGACCCTATACAGTCTATACAAGCATGATAACTAAACATGTTTGACACCATCATTCAATTTTTCAATTTGATAGAGGCGATCCGATTTGTCACAGTATCGATCGACGGTTTGGATTTTGTCTCCAGCTTCAACACAGTGAGAAAATTATTGCCTTCGTTTCGATTGGACGGAAGCTTGCCACTTGGCGAATTGCCACCCCACCCCACGCTTCTGTGAGCGTTCAAGCCCACGCTCCTCACATTTCAAAATGTTTTCTAGTTCCTCTTTCGCGCTACTGTTTCCCCGCAGCCCCCTTTCTATTTCCTTCTTGCTCGCTTCCCGCCGTACTTTACATTTGCTACGGAATTCTCGGGAAAAAAAAGAAACGAAGAGGGTCTAAAGCTGGCTACACTGAAAAGGGGGGGGTCTTGTTAGTCGATTACCATAATAAAAGACCTACCCGCCAAAACACCCTATGGGTCCTCAATAAATCTGGTCTTATATCCGGGCGTTTACGGTAACTTAGGTCATTACTGTAGACTATACTGGATTGTGCTTTAGAGAGTACAACGCCCTAGTCTATATATACTTGAACACACACATTCTAGTTCAATCCTCTTCTTTCTGCCACATTCCATTGCCAATTATCAACAAAAACATGTGAATAGAATGGTATAGCCACTTTTTGCCCCACTACAATGCAAGATTAATCAATAAATAAGGTCAAATTTGTTCCATCATCGTGTGGCCAGTGGCGGTTTTTCTTTCATGCAAACACGCACTTGCTTTGCAAACTGACGATTCTTCACTTACGGTTGTAATCCATGTGCACCTGTCAGATGCAGATGTGTAGGCGCATGCTTCAACATGCGTATCATTAAGTTCCGACATTTATCTGGCGATCCATGCCCCATCGTTCCTGGGTGACGTGGTTCGCAATGCGAAAGTGACGGGCCTGGGATAGCAAGAGCCAAGCTACACAGTGCTTGGTGGAATCCGCAAATCACTCTAATGCCGCAAATCCGCCATGGAAGTTACAGGAATTGTACGGCATGTTTGGGATGTATGCTTCCTCCGTATTGGAGAGAATAATATGCAAGTATCGCGAATGGTATGTAATTCAGTGTATTGAACAATAGTTACAACGTGTCAAGCCATTTACGACACGACAATCTTGCCGGTCATGCCGGCGCCCTGGTGGGGCTCGCAGTAGTACTCGTAGGTGCCAGCAGCGGACAGCTTCACGGAGAAGGTCTCGCCGGGAGCGTTGATCAGGTCGGGGTGGGAGATGGCATCGGCATCAACGCCAGCAGGCACCTCATCCTCGTCGAAGACAACGTTGTGGGGGAAGCCAGCGTTGTTCTTGAAGACAATCTCCTCGCCGGCCTTCACGGTGGACACCTTGGGGACGAAGGCGAGACCGCCGTCGTTGGCACCCATCAGGATGGTTGCGGCATTGGCGCTGCCGGCAAGGAGCACGGAGGCACCGACGGCAACGAGGGCCTTGGAGGCATCCTTGAGGGACGCGCTCACGGGAGCAAGCTTCACGGCAGCGGGAGCGGCCTTCACCGCGACCTTCTGCACGGACACGGCCTTGAGGCCGGAGAAAGTCGGCAGGGAAGCGACGGCAGCCATCTCTGTGTGAGTGAGGGGAAACTAAGGCACGAAGCGTTGCTGGAGGGGAGAGTGCGAAGGGACACTGACTGCTCGTACATCGTACCCCCAAGATTGGTTATGTAGATCAGGTGGGTGAGGCAGGGAGCGGGTGAGTGCGGTGATGGGGAAGGAGGAAGATCCTCCACGTGGCACGATTTGGACAAGTATTGCTCGTACTACCACGTGGCTGTCAAAGGAGAGCGCACTTCAGATGACTTTGCCACGAAAGCCGTTTCCGTCACACGGAAGAACATGTCAGCAAATTGCTAAATCTTCGCTCTATCTAAGAATCCACACACGAATCGTCCAACCAATCAGCATGGCTGTGGGGCCTTTGAACCTATACATGAATGCCCTAATGACCTGGCAATGGAGAAGTTACAGCTTTGCTGGACAACTTCAGCATGTGCAACTAGCGTGCCACGTCAAAACAATTTGCCCACGAAATCACAAACAGAGGGTGTGGACGGCTGTATACCGAAGCGCTGCACCAAGGAGACGTTACCGTGTGTAACATGCTGTAAGAGTTAAGTAATTCCTTACTGTTTCATTTTTTTGGAACTCTTTCTGACTGCGCGGATGCTCCCAAGTCTGTGATGCGGGCATTTTCTACATGCTTCCAGACCCTGAAGTCTGAAATGAACATCAATATAAACTTTGATGAAGAAGGTCGTTAGAAGAAATGAACCAAGCTTTTATCAGACAGTGAAATTGATGAATAGAGAGAGAGAGTACACAAACATATACCTAACAGTTGTACTCTCTAGAAGATGACCCTATACAGTCTATACAAGCATGATAACTAAACATGTTTGACACACCCCCTGGACTGCATAGGGGAATGTTCTAGACAAGCAGCTCAGGGTGGCACTACTAGTCCAGCCTCTGAGACAAGGGTCTAAAAGACCAGTCAGAAGGAGTACAGGCAAGGCAAGAACTAGTACAGGGCGGCACTACTAGTCCAACCACTGTAAGAGGACACAAGTCCAGTCTGAGTGTACACACAGATATATATAGGGCAGTACAAAGTCAAGGCCCGAGTAAGTGAGAGACTACAGGAACCAGACCAAGCTGTACACAGTGCCGCTGATGATCTTTAGGCGCAAGCGCCTTCGTAAAGATATCAGCTGTGTTGGCACCGGAGGCTAAGTGTACTACGCGAGCCTGGCGACGCTGCTGTAGCTCACGCAGGAGGAAGTACCGCAGCTGGATGTGCTTCGCTCTGCCCTCGAGTCGAGGCTCCTGACACAGGAGGATCATGGCCCTGTTGTCAGCGTACAGGACCGGGGCAGAGCTAGGCCGCTCACCTAAGTCAGTGAGCAAGAAGGTCAGCCAGCGGAGCTCCTGTGCCGCCATGGCACCGGCGTAGATCTCAGCCTCACAGCTGGACTGGGCAACAGACGAGGAGCGGGTAGCTCTCCACGAGACAGCACCTGAGCCAAGGCTAAAGCAGTAGCCCTGGGAAGACCTGAGCGTCTCGGCGTCGTCTGCCCAAGAAGCGTCTGTGTGTCCAGTAAGGACCACTGGCCTGCGTCCGCCTAGCACTAACCCCATGCCCGATGTACTTGCAAGATAACGCAAAACCCTCTTAGCGGCAGACCAGTGCTGAGGTCGGTGTCTGCCTGTGGCCACGAAACGAGCCAGGATGCTGAGAGGGTATGCGAGATCTGGGCGAGTGCAAGTCATCAGGTACATGAGGCAACCCACTAGCTCAGCGTAAGGACCACTGGGATCTACCGACTCCTCAGGAACTGGAGCGGAGAGTCTGTGGTCCAGAGGAAGAGGGGTGGGCTGTGCGGAGGAGAACTGAAGGCCGAACCTCTGAAGGACCTGGCGCACCAAGTGTGACTGAGTCAGGGTGATGGTGCGCGCGGCTCTGTCCCTGGAGATCTGCAAGCCAAGGTAACGGCGCAGCTCTCCAAGGTCAGTGCAGGTGTGTCTCTTCAGCAGCTCTGCCTTCACGGAGGCCAGTGCGTCCCTGTCAGCAGTGGCAAAGACCAGGTCGTCTACGTAGACGAGGATGTAGAACGGAGTCGAGCCAGCACGAACGAAGAGCGAGGGGTCTGCAGAGGACGGAAAGAACTGCAGGTCAGCAAGGGTAGCACGCAAAGTGTCGTGCCACTCACGAGGCGCCTGGCGCAGGCCATAGACTGGCCGCCGCAGAAGCCACTGGGTCCCAGGGGGGAAGGTGCCAGTAAAGCCCTGAGGGCGACGCAGGTAAACTTGCTCGTGTAGACTGCCCTGAAGAAAGGCAGTGGAGAAGTCGAGGGAGTGAAGCTCGTAGTCACGCTGAGCCGCTACGTGTAGCAGCACCCGAAGAGTAGTCATCTTCGGGGTAGGAGCGAAAGTCTGAAAGAAGTCCACCCCCTCGCGCTGACTGAAGCCTCTAGCCACGTAGCGCGCCTTGAACACAGGCGGCTCTCCAGGAGGGCGCTTCACCTTGAAGAGCCAACGGCCATCGACCACGTTCACCCCAGGTGGGGGAACTGCGTCGACGAAGGTGCCGGTGGATCTCCAAGATGCCATCTCCTGCTCCATGGCAGCTATCCACTGAGAGGCCCAGGGTCCCGAAACCGCCTCAGCGTAAGTACGAGGGGTCGGGATGTCGAAAGCGTCTGGGTCACCCTCAGGGACTAGCAGCATGGAACAGAGATGGGGAGCAGCCTCGGACAGGAAAGCAAGCTCAAACTGGCGGTCCTCCAGGACGTCACTGCCGAGGGCAGGAGCACCCCCGACAGACGGAGGACAGGCAGGGTGAGAGACCAGAGCGGTGGCGTAGTCAAGGCGGCGGGTAGAGGCGAAGTCAGCGACCGCAGCGACGAGGGCGTCAAGACTCGACACGGGAACAGACGGGTCGGTAACGAGAGAGGCAAGGACCCGAGGAACAAGAGGACGAGCGGCACGAAAGGAGTCGGACAGAGGAGGAGACGCAACGACAAGAGAAGACGGAGGAGGAGACGGGAGGAGGGGAGGTCGAGACGCGTGGGAACGGAGCAACATAGGGTGAGAGCGCGGGACAGGGGAGACAGGACGAGCACGAGAGGGGCGGCGAGACCAGACGTGTGAGGGCGGCGTCGGGTCAGGAGACAGAGGAGGGGACACAGGAGGGGAACGAGGGGGAAGACGAGCCGGGGACGAGTCTGGCAGAGGGAACACGGGGCCGTAGACGGGAAGAGGGGGAGACGGCAGGAGAGGAACAGGCGCAGGGTCAGGAGACGGAAGGCCGAGCAGACGGAGGGCGGACACAGGCGGGGACTGCTGCTGCGGCGACACAACACCAACACCAGGGCCACAAGCTGCGCGACGGCTACCTCCCGAACCCTCCACACCTGCACCCCCAGAAGGGACACCCCCAGAGTCCACAAACGGCGGCAGCGACGACAGCGGCGGCGGCGGCGGCGGCTGCAGCGACGGCTGCGACGGCAGCGGCGGCGGAGACGACGGCTGCAACGGCGGCGGCGGTGGAGACGACGGCTGCAGCAGCTGCGGCGACGGCGGCTGCGGAGGCGGTGGAGGAGGAGACACCGGGGGAGGGACAGACGGCGAGGACTGCGCCGGAGGACTACCAGAGTCAGAAGACTCGTCGACCGGGACGACCGACGGGAGGGGGGTGACGTGAGACACACCAGAGGGGGCCGGACGGGGGGGCGGGGGGGGGGAGGGGCAGGGACCACCAGGGAGGGAGGAACCAGGAAAAGGGGGGGAGTAACCGGGGGACCACGGTGGGGAAAGCGGCGGTAGAAGGAGACGGACTCGTCAAAGGTGACGTCGCGAGAGTGAAAGAAGCGGTGAGACGGCGGGTGGTAGAAGTGCCAGTCGGACGCGTCAAGGGGGAAACCGAGGAAGACGCAGGGGAGGGTGCGGGCAGTGAGCTTGTCCGTGCCAGAGGCACGAACGTGAGCAAGGCAGCCCCAGACGCGGAACGCAGACGCGTCACCAGGGGACCCGGTCCACAGAAGGGTCGGCGAAACCTGCGGCCGCTGGGGGTGCGGCCACAGGTTAAGCTGGTGAGCGGCGTAGCGCACGGCGAACGGCCACAGAAAATGGGGTGCACCGGCGTGGATCATGGAGGTGCGAGCCACCTCCATGACCAAACCGATGCGTCGCTCAGCGACCCCATTCTGCTGTGGGGAGTCCGGCAGGGTAAACGTCTGGGTGATGCCCTCCGCACGACAGAAGCGACCAAGGACACCTGAGGCAAACTCGCCACCCCGGTCGGAGTGAAGGCGCAAGGCAGGGAGACCGCGGTGGACACGAGCAGAGACAAGCCAGGGGATGAGAACGTCAGGCACGTCGGCCTTCCGCTCCAGGGGGAAGACGGTGGTGTAGCGCGTGAAGTCGTCGACAAGCACTAGGAAGAAGCGCTCGCGACGCGGCCCATGGACCGGGGCTGGGCCCCAGACGTCCATGTGCAGAGTCTGCAGTGGTGCGGTGGTAGGGGGAAAAGAGGAGGAGTGAGGGGCACGGCGGAGCCGGCCCTCGACACAAGGCGTGCACGGTGGGGCGGGGGAGGAGGGAAACTCGGGGAACGAACCGGGGAGACCAAGGACGAGACCGTGCTGGGACATGTGACGCAGACGCGGGAGCGCAGGGTGACCTAGGCGGTGGTGCCAAAGGAGAGTCGGGTGAGTGAGGGACCGACAGGAGCAGGCAGCAGCAACCTGGGTAGACGCAGCCACCTGAGGGAGCGCTCCAGCCGGGGGGGTCACGGTGTCCAGAGTGAACAGGCCGGACACTGGGTCCCGGGGGAACGTGGACAGGGGGGCACCAGTGGCGGCCTCGGTACAGACAGCATACCGCTCGTGACCAGGGAACGTAGTGGTGACGCCAAGGTCCTGGAGGCAGCCGACACCAACGAGGTTCCTGGAGAACGAGGGGATATGCAGACCTGTGAGAGTGCCCGAAGGAACCGCCGGACAGGGAAGGGAGGTGGAACTGCGGGCAACGACGGGACCACCGGAGGGGTCAGCAAGAGTAACTGCAGCGGGAACAGGCAGCGGCGTCAGCGTCGTGGAGTCGCGGAAGAAACACCGGGAGGCGCCAGAGTCCAAGGTGAAGGAAAGCGCAGCAGTCGCGCGAGGCAGCAGTGAAGCGGTGGAAGCACCAAGGCTAAGCAAAGCAGGAGATCCTACGCCTGACGCAGCAGGGGAGTCTACGCTAGGCACCGCTACACTAGGCAACACGGGATAATAAGAGGGAAGCACACTAGAGTCATCAGCATACATCACATGCAAGGCCGCTACAATGGCATCCATGTCCAAGTCAAAAATCCTAATGCTACGCCTAAGCAAGCTGTGCCAGTCCGGGAGGTCGGGCGCCGGGCCAAAGCGCTGGCGGAACAGGTCGTCCAGGCGACGAAAACAACGAGGAGTAGAATGACCGATCTTACCGCAAACGAAGCCGCGGCGAGGACCGGTCTGGATCTGGTACTGACAGGGCCCGCCTCCAGAACCACCACCCGGTGCACCACCACGCGCACGACCACCACCAGCTCCAGGCCACCCAGGTGGGAGAGTACTCGCCTGCCTCGTCTGCGGCGGCTGCTGCGGCTGCTGCGAAGGCTGCGGCTGCGGCGACTGCTGCTGCTGCGGCTGCTGCAACTGTGGAGGCAGCGGGGCAGCTGGACCGGGCAGGGTCCCCACGTCCGCACCGGCACCGGACGACCCGCCTCCACCACTACCCCACCCGCACCCCCGCCGCCTCCGCCGCTCCCAACCTTGGGGCGGCGGCCCTTCGCCGAGCGGGACTGCACTGCAGCAGCAGTCTCAGCCACAGCGACAGAGCCGTCGGAGAAGGTACACTGAGCGGGGGCACAACCCTGAAAGATAGGGACCGGTACTGTACCGCTCGCCAGGGCTATGGAGCGGTGACGAGTCTCTATGGCAGTCAGGGTGTCAACAAAGTCGGTGAGGGTGAGAGCAGCAGGGTGGATGCTAAGGAACTGGTCGCGGGCGGCGGCAAGGCGGTCAGGTAGGCGGGTGGCAAGGAGGTAGAGGGTAGAGGTCATGGGAGGCTGGTGGACTCTAAGCTGAGCATCAGTGCAGGCAGCGCGCCAGGCCTCATCTATCGAGCGCAGGTGGGCAGCGAGGTCAGAGACAGTGGGGAAAGACGCCAGGTCAGGAAAGAGCAGGGGAAGGATCAGGCGACCCACTGAGGCAGCAGGAGGGGTAGAATAGCGCTTGATGACAGCATCGAGGTAGGCCTGGGCGGTAGGAATGGTTCTAAAGCGAGGGCGCTCAGTGGGGGGGAGGGCATTGCTAATGGCGAGCTGAGCAAGGAGGAAGTACCGCAGCTGAATGTGCTTTGCTCTGCCCTCGAGTCGAGGCTCCTGACACAGGAGGATCATGGCCCTGTTGTCAGCGAACAGGACCAGGGCAGAGCTAGGCCGCTCACCTAAGTCAGTGAGCAAGAAGGTCAGCCAGCGGAGCTCCTGTGCCGCCATGGCACCAGCGTAGATCTCAGCCTCACAGCTGGACCGCGCAACAGACGAGGAGCGGGTAGCTCTCCACGAGACGGCACCTGAGCCAAGGCTAAAGCAGTAGCCCTGGGTAGACCTGAGTGTCTCAGCGTCGTCTGCCCACGAAGCGTCTGTGTGTCCAGTAAGGACCACTGGCCTGCGTCCTCCTAGCACTAACCCCATGCCCGATGTACTAGCAAGATAACGCAAAACCCTCTTAGCGGCAGACCAGTGCTGCGGTCGGTGCCTGCCTGTGGCCACAAAACGAGCCAGGATGCTGAGAGGGTATGCGAGATCTGCGCGAGTGCAAGTCATCAGGTACATGAGGCAACCCACCAGCTCTGCGTAGGGGCCGCTGGGCTCTACCAACTCCTCAGGCACTGGAGCGGAGAGTCTGTGGTCTACAGGCAGAGGGGTGGGCTGTGCAGAGGAGAACTGAAGGCTGAACCTCTGAAGGACCTGGCACACCAAGTGTGACTGAGTCAGGGTGATGCTGCGCGCAGCTCTGTCCCTGGAGATCTGCAAGCCAAGGTAACGGCGCAGTTCTCCAAGGTCAGTGCACGTGTGTCTCTTCAGCACCTCTGCCTTCACGGAGGCCAGTGCGTCCCTGTCAGCTGTGGCAAAGACCAGGTCGTCGACGTAAACAAGGACGTAGAACGGAGTCTGGCCAGCACGAACGAAGAGTGAAGGGTCTGCGGAAGACGGAAAGAACTGCAGGTCAGCAAGCGTAGCACGGAGAGTGTCGTGCCACTCACGGGGAGCCTGGCGCAGGCCGTAGACGGGGCGCCGCAGGAGCCACTGGGTCCCAGGAGGGAAGGTACCAGTGAAGCCCTGAGGGCGACGCAGGTAAACTTGCTCGTGTAGACTGCCCTGAAGAAACGCAGTGGAGAAGTCGAGGGAGTGAAGCTCGTAGTCACGCTGAACAGCTAGGTGTAACAGAACCCGAAGAGTAGTCATCTTCGGGGTCGGAGCGAAGGTCTGGAAGAAGTCCACCCCCTCGCGCTGACTGAAGCCTCTAGCCACATAGCGCGCCTTGAAGACAGGCGGCTCTCCAGGAGGGCGCTTCACCTTGAAGAGCCAGCGGCCATCGACTACGTTCACCCCAGGTGGGGGAACTGCGTCGACAAAGGTGCCGGTGGATCTCCAAGATGCCATCTCCTGCTCCATGGCAGCTATCCACTGCGAGGCCCAGGGTCCCGAAGTCGCCTCAGCGTAAGTGCGAGGGGTCGGGATGTCGAAAGCGTCTGGGTCACCCTCAGGGACTAGCAGCATGGAACAGAGATGGGGAGCAGCCTCGGACAGGAAAGCAAGCTCGAACTGGCGGTCCTCACGGACGTCACTGCCAAGGGCAGGAGCACCCCCGACAGACGGAGGACAGGCAGGGTCAGAGACCAGAGCGGAGGCGTAGTCAAGGCGGCGGGTAGAGGCGAAGTCAGCGACAGCAGCGACAAGAGCGTCAAGGCACGAGGTCGGAACAGACGGGTCGGTAACGAGGGAGGCAAGGACCCGAGGAACAAGGGGACGAGCGGCACGAAGGTAGTCAGACAGCGGGGGGGGTGCAACAACAAGAGAGGACGGAGGAGGCGACGGCAGAAGGGGAGGACGAGACGCGTGGGAACGAAGCAACATAGGGTGGGAGCGCAAGACAGGCGAGGCAGGACGAGCGCGGGAGGGACGGTGAGACCAGACGTGCGACGGAGGAGTCGGGTCAGGAGACAGAGGAGGGGACACAGGAGGGGAACGAGGGGGGAGACGGGCCGGGGACGAGTCCGACGGAGGGAAGACAGGGCCGTAGACAGGAAGAGGAGGAGACGGCTGGGGAGGAACCGACGCAGGGTCGGGGGATGGAAGGCCGAGCAGGCGAAGGGCTGACACTGGCGGGGACTGCTGCTGCGGCGGCACAACGGCGACACCGGGACCGCAAGCTGCTCCGCGGCTACCACCGGCACTCTCCACACCAGCACCCCCAGAGGGACCACCCCCAGGGCTACCGAGACGAGCACCCCCAGAGTCAACGAACGGGTGCTGCGACGGCGGCGGCGGCGGCGGCGACGGCAGCGACAACGACGGCTGCAGCGGCGGCAGAGGCGGTGGAGGGGGGGACTGGGGAGGGGACGCTAGGGGAGGGGCGGCCGGCGAGGACTGAACAGGAGGGCCACCAGAGTCAGAAGACTCCTCAACCGTGTCCACCGACGGAAGGGGGGTGACGTGGGACACACCAGAGGGGGCGGGACGGGGAGGAGGAGGAGGAGGGGCAGGGACTACCGGGGAAGGTGTGACCAGGAACAGGGGGGGGGTAATCGGGGGACCACGGTGGGGGAAGCGACGGTAGTAGGAGGCGGACTCGTCAAAGGTGACGTCACGAGAGTGAAAGAAGCGGTGAGACGGCGGGTGGTAAAAGTGCCAGTCGGACGCGTCAAGGGGAAAACCGAGGAAGACGCAGGGAAGGGTGCGGGCAGTGAGCTTGTCCGTGCCGGAGGCACGGACGTGAGCAAGGCAGCCCCAGACGTGGAACGCAGACGCGTCACCAGGAGACCCAGTCCAAATACACATGTTTGACATTTCTCTCGTAACTTTCTCTCCTACCTAAACCCTCGTGCCATTCCATGGCCGCCTACCTTTCTTAGTGTTTATAGCTTAACACCATTTTCCCATATCATGCCCAAACGTGTGATACCAGGTTCAACCGACTTTAATCGAGGTCGATGGACTTCAGTAACATGCGTACCTCCAACGAGGCGCGTCGACAATTTTGCTGAGAGTATGAGCTTTCAGTTGAAAACGAATGCAGCCCCTCGAGATCCGGACGAAGTCAAAGGCCTGTGCCCCACAAAAAGAAACGGGAGCATGTGTGAAAAAAATGCTGTTAGATCCTCATCGAGAGGTTTTATGAGGTTGGGTTGGATGCTGAAGTACTTGGCCGAGGTTTGATTTGACGGAACCTTGTTAAATTATATATTTGATATATAATTGGTAGGCTTGGTAGGTGATACTGTAACCTACTGTAGAGGGTACAACCCCCTCCTTGTATCCCTCTCTCTTCTAATCTCGACCTCTTTTCTCTCGTAACTTTCTCCTAGCTAAACCCTCACACCATTTCATGGCCGCCTAGCGTACATCGTGACATGGTAACAGAGTAGGTTGCCCTTCCCGGGCCTGCTCCCCACGCTTTCGCCGCGTACTCGTTCTCCTACTGTCGTCATTTCCGTGCCGCCGTTGCGACCATGCCGAGCTGCCATGGCGGCTTTGTGGTGCTGCCATCGCAGCTCCGACGTGCCGCCGCGGCATCGACGTCGCGCTGTGGCGGCGTCGTAATGCTGCAGTGGCGGCGTCGTCGGGCGCCAGCCGGCCACGCACGTCTGAGGCGCCGCCAGTCCTGACACCCGCACGCCAGCCACGGGCGTGATGCGGGACCACGCCGCCCCCCCCTTCCCGTGCTTCCCCTCTTCCTCGCCGCAGCCGGCGGCTGAATCCCGCCGTCGTCCCATCGTCGCGGAGCGCGGCCACGCCGCCGAGTGCTGCGAGCTCCGCCGCCGCCGACGCCGCTGTTGTCGAAGCCACTGCTGTTGCCGCTCGCATTGGGGCCACGCCGCCGCACGCCACCGCCGCCGCTGCTGTCGACGCTGCCGCCGCTGCCGCAGTCGCCGCCGCAGCTGCCGCAGTCGCCGCCGCAGCCTTCGCTGTCGATGTCACCAACTCACATGCTGAGGGGCTGATCACACTGGAGAAGCCATCGCTGCTGCCGATTATGGGGGTGCTAAACGTAGGGAGTGTGTGGTGTGCTTTCAGCTACCAAGCCTAGGGGGTTTGTTAAATTATATCTTTGATATATTATTTGGTAGGCTTGGTAGGTGTTACTGAAACCTCCTTGTATCCCTCTCTTCTAGTCTCGGCCTCTTTTCTCTCGTAACTTTCTCCTACCTAAACCCTCACGCCATTTCATGGCCGCCTAGCGTACTTATCATGACAAACCTGGGCATCACGAGTTCGATGACTAAGCCGGAATTTTAGGGTTCCATTGGGGGGGAGGCGAGGGGCGGGGGGGGTCTCTAGTATTGAGGACTTAGCCGAAAGACAATGCCGAAATGTTTTGGGGCGGAAAAAACAAGGGGTACCTAAGTGGCACACGTGCATTTGCATGATTTGAGGAATCATGGTTATCCCTAAAGGCATACTGATAGCCCAGGGCTGGAACACAAACACTTTACTGAATCCTCATGGTTGCACTATGACTCAAAGCTGAAAAATGACCTTAAACGGATTTTCCAGGACGAGCACCTACTTGGCATCCTGAAAATTCGGGATTCGGGATAAAACATCCTGATATGTGAGGCCTTGGTCACAGGTGCAGAGCCTTGGGGATTATGGGCACACTTAGCTGCTACTTAACAAGCCCTTTAAACTCAATGGTTAGTGATTGAGTTTTGATAAACAGCGTGTCCGAACGTTCGTCCGCACGATTGTCAGGATGCTTCCCACCAAACCAAGCTACGAGCGTGTATGAAATTGGCGAGCGGTGTCGCCGGTTGCCACAAACATCACACTTTTCAGCATTTCCCAAAACACATAAAGTAGCCCACGCATGAGTGGCAGGAGAAAGCTCAGTCAATGTTTTTTATTGAGAAAGCTTGCCACTTCTAGTGCAAATGGCATCGCTCTCATTCCAATGGCATCCTTCATTAGTACTGATCAAGTGAGTAGCCATCTCGCGCACTTGATGTAAAGAAATCGATACCTTGGTCCGATTGGGCCGGGGACAATACCACTTTGCGAACTCTCGAAATTGTAACATGAAGGGCCGGTACCGGGGCAGGATGCCCCAATCATGCGGTGAGCGAAGCTGACGGAGGAGCATATGAGTTGTATCGCTGAGAGAGTGTTTTGAATGATGTAGACAATATACAAGGCGATTGTCATGTCCGACGTTGGCAGGAATGGAAGGTTGACCTTGGTGCAAACTGAACAAAAACGACTACGTATTGTAAGTTCGTATTGTGGATTCAGCACGCGTTTGTGCCATGACCGAGAGCAGCTCGCGTTGCAGGGTTGGAATTACATCTGGTTGTAGTTGAGGCAGAGAGGCAGACATTAGGGAAACATGACTAACCGAGCGAGTAAGAGGCTATCAGGTAGGCCAGAGTCGGAGAAGGCACTAGTGTGTGTGTCTAACGATAAGCATTGGCTGCTGCATGTGAGTACGATATGAGCTTTGATGGGGATAGCCTAGGCCGGTGATGAGGGTTGGAGGAGTGGCCACCAGCTGGCCCCGGGTCAGTGGGGAACTACGAGGATAAGAGAAGCGTGTGTAGGTTGCGCATGGTGGAGGACTGCGGGGATCACTTGAGGTGGGGGGAAGGAGAAACCGTGTTCTACAGACCACGAGATCATGAAGGCATTGATCGCCGTAGCCTTGGGGTGCGAACAACCGGAGCAGAAATTATTCAGCTTGATGTTGCTAGCATTGGTGAAGAGATCAATGGAATGGGGACACCGTCGCTAATCCAGGATGTTGAACCACAGCCTTTTCAATGTGTAGTTATAGCGATCGAGTACTTCCAAAGGCTCAATTGCGTGCGTGTTTAGTTCGCGAGGGATCCACTCGACAGTAAAATGAACTCGGTGGGTAGTACATGTGCGAACTTGCAAACTTGTGGACAAGGAAAAAACAAAAACTGAAAAAAAAGAAAAAAAAAAAGAAAAAAAAAAAAAGACGACCCTAAAAAAGCACCCTGATATACAGCATTTCAGGGCATTTTGTCATGACTTATGAAGCCCTGGCCTACATGCTTACATTTTTTACCACTTTTGCATTTCGATTAACCCGTTTATCTGCTAAGGTGTGCACCGATATGCATGCCTGCAACACCATAGTTTCTTTTGCGGTTGCCTGCAGGCCTCTGGATTAGTTACCTTCCTCATGGGTGTAAGGAATTTTCCATTCTTTAGCGCACTACACTGCTAGCGCGTACACCAGACTACATCTGCTGCCCTTGATGCAACGTCAGTTTTTGGATCGATCGAGATCCGCATGTGGAAAGCATGGGGTACAGCTCTGCGTGCAATTTTTGAACCCATATCCACACCCATATCCACCTCTGAAAACGCACGTACGAATCTGGTCACGTGGCACCAGTTGACCTGTATCCAAGATTAAGCGTCATTATTCCAGGCATTGTGCAACCAAAGCACTGACTTGTCAGAAGCCGAGAAAAAATCCAGGTTCATCAGTGAGCTCAAGTCTGACGTTCGCTACGAAGTTAAGATTTGACGCCCAGCGACGTTCCAGGAATGGTGGTGATCGCCAGCCTGTATGACACCAATAAAAAATATGTGAGATCGGGTTCTCGGTAGGGAAATCATTTTTGTTGCCAGGATCAACGGCCCTCGATCAACGGCATAGTGGCGAACGACGAAGATCGTAGAAGGCGACAATGTTTTCACTGCCACCAGCCGGTTGACCGATATGCTGACTACTGTGACTGGAAGCAGGGGAAGAACAACGATGGGGATAAACCGGGAAACAATTGTCATCTGTAGCAGACGAGCCCCCTATTAGCGCGGCTGCATCGCCCAAGTAACGACATCCCCATCGGATAGTGGTACTGGTACATGCTACCGACTGCTCTTGGACGATCAACGGGGATGAACATGTGGATCACTCTGTGCAGGCAGAAGGAAGGGTTAACAGAAAACAAAAGTAAAAAATCTTCATCAATGTTGGCGCGAGCCTTGGCCTGATTGGGTAAATTTACCCTTTGAGTGGTGTCTGCCCGAGATCGATGGTCGATTAGTCGACGACACCCCGCTGGCGATACGCGATCGAGTGCAAACAGTTTGCTTAAAGTGTGGTGACAATTTCGGTTTCAGCGCGCCGATGCTAGCGACGACGCTCGATGGCAACAATGTGCTACTGGGACGAGATTGGCTTTGGCGACACAATTGGAAGATTGATTGGACGACAAGCGAGTGCACACTGACGTGTGCGAATTGTTGGCAGAAACTTCCGAGCTGCCGAGTGGAACAGCTGATAATGACGCGCGTCAACGCCATCATACTAATATGCGTGGTCGAGAAAGGTGCAGATCTGTACGCCGCCCATCTGAAGGAATCGACGGACGACAATCAACCGGCCGACATCGACAAACTCTATGCAGCAGTCCCCGAGGATCTGGCAGAACTGATTCGTCAGTTCCCAATTATTTTCCCGGACGAACTTCTACCGGGATTGCAACCGGAACCAGGGTTCCCGTTAGCAAGCCAAATCCGTCTGTTCATCTGAGAATCAGACTCACATTTCCCGTGTCATCTGATTTTTTTACAACCATTTATTTTTCATCTAAACGACCATCTTCGTTATATACTGTAAATCCGTTTGAATTCTCAGACTAAGTGTAGGCAGTCGTATAAATTTTCAGATGGCGCAACCGTCTGACACCGACAACTCTTCCCAATTCCCCACCCTCCCACCGGCCCATGTGCCCACTGGGCCACCTGTGCCATCTGGTCCTAGGAAACTATCGCACGCGCAATAAAGTCACCGCGTCGCCTCTCATTACCGCCATACATTTCGTATTAGATTTACAGTGGCTTGATTCACATGCTGCTATCAATCTGTCGCTATGTGCAAAACCTGGCTTGCTGGTAGCTCAAAGGCATGATTTGCGTGCAGCATACCGCCAACGCATTGCCTGCGCTGTAGGGAAGCCACCATCGACGCCTGCCAGCGCGACATAAGTTTCGTGCTGAATCAGGCACCGTCCCCTGCAAGGTGCCAAGGCGCCCTTGCGTAAAGGCAGCGCAAAGCTCTCGTAGCTCCACATCTGTCCCGTCACCCTCTGGTTCCACTTTTCTACACGAGATGCCTTCCCTCCTGCCTCGTTCCTCCTAGTCGTCCTCTCAGCAGAGTCGCAAGGGTAGTCTTGTTGTTGCCCGACGAATAGGTCTCATGGCTGTTGCCGCTGGTTCTGCAAAGCCAGCGGTACATTCCCTTGTCGAGGAGCATGTAGTATCCATTCGCCCCAGGCTATTAGGCATCGACCTTCTTACTGGTCGTGCTACCACTGTGGCGTCGGCACATGCACGCGCCGCATCAACTGTATCCACCCGACCGTCCCCTTTACCTCCGCTAGACACATAACCGTGGATCACATTCGTGCCTGAGGGTACAGCGCCCCCTACGTCTGAGCGTCCTAGTAGCCCATCAAGGTCTCCTAGCAGCTCGTCTGGGCCTCCTACCAGCCAGTCAAGGCGTTCTACCAGCCCGTCACAGTATGTCGCATCTGCCATTTCCGTCGGCCTGTCCGCTCGCGTCTCGGGAGGGCCCGTGCTTCCTGTGCGCAAGCCTGGAAGGGTGCGATACCAGTAGTGCAAGCTTACCTTTGGTAGGCCTGCCTCATCTGCCTCCACGCCCTCCATCCGCCTCGGCGAGCAGTAGGCTCGTACTGATCCCGCGCCATCCACACCGTCGGACGACGAAGGTCCGTTTCCCTTAACAGTCGCAGAGTTTCAGGCAAAGGCGGACGAGCAGTGGCAGCGCCATTTTCCGTGGCTCTTCATCTCGGAATCCTCCGAGGGGCGTCCTTGCATGAAGTGCACAGTCTGCATGGTGCACGGTGACGACCCTGACTACCAGTACGGGCGCAATGGAGAGGGCGGGATCAATATTCAAAAGCAGACCATGCGGAGCATCAGCACAGCCAAAAGCACGAGGCGACGATGGCGCGTAAGCTGCAACTTGACGGCAAGAAGGCGAAGCAGCAGACCAAGCGACTGAAGCGGAATCCAAGCGACTGAAGCGGCTGATGGCGATCGTCCACTTCATCTGCAAGTCGGACGCTTCTGTTCTCCTTTTCGTATCACTAGTGCAGTTCATGGCGGAGCAAGGCACTCCTGAACTGCCACAGAAAGAATGTGGAACCTACCAAAGCGAGTAAGTGTTGTCAATCCCGCGAGGCGCCTTGTTTGTGCAGGGTTCTCATGACCTTTCTGTATGCCACCGTTTTTTGTATTTAGGAGTTGGACACGGAAAGTCTAGCAAGTAAGTAGTGCGTTAACCTCTATTTGTGTGTAGGTATGGCTTCAACCAACTCATTGAGAACATGGTCGGCTACCTGCGCTCGAAGCAGCTGACCCACATCAAGGCTAGCCTGTTTCTTGGCATCCAGCTTGACGAGAGCACCGACAGGCGTTGGGGCAAGCATATGATAGTATATCTAACGTTCCTGCGTGACACGACGGTCGTGACTGAGTTCTTCGCTCACCTGACGGTCGAGAAGTGCGACGCCGCATCACTTCAAGCCGTCCTGCTGACACACCTGGAGGGACAAGGCGCCGACCTCAACCGCATCTGTGGCATAAGCACTGATGGAGCGAGTGTGATGACGTGAGCCCAAAACGTGCTTGTTGCACGGCTTCGCCCTCATATTCCTCACCTCGTGTCATGCTACTGTGTTGCTCATACGTAAGTTGTGGCCCACATCGGTTTTGCCTTATGGTTGTCTCTGCCCAGATTCTGACCAGCTTCATCTGCTATGTGTGCAGGGAAGCTCTCGCTGCCAAGGATGCGGCAGCAGAGTTCCCTATCTTGGGGATGGTCGATAAAGTCGTACGATCCTTGGCCGACATTCTTGGCCGGTCGATTGTCGTCCATTCCGGGTTCAAAGAGTTGCAGGAGGTGGTCACCGAGACGAACCTCGAGATGCTAGGGATTCACAACATCCGCTGGTTGTCTCGGGGTGAGGCGATCCAGCGTCTGGTTGAGGTTTTCCCTTCAGTAGTGCTTCTTCTAAGGGAGTATGATTCTCTTATGTATGCGCTCGTTATAACCATGAAGTTCCACTTTCTCTTGTATTTCCTTGCTGACGTTTTGAAGGAACTCAACGCCCTTAATATGAAGTTCCAGCGGTGGCAAGTGAGGTTACCATTTAACCGTTTTCAGCATTTTCTAATTCTCCGTTTCCAATCCTATACTCGCCCCTTTGCAGGTCGATGTCACCCAGGTGCTTAGGATGGTGGACAACACCATCGTGATGCTACGGGCTCGCTATGTCAACTACGACACCCGCTTCGGCCCCTCAGAATGAGATTTCTTCGAATTCCTAAACCCGGTAGCTACGGGAGACGACATCCCCATTAGCGGCATGGATGCGAATGGCACCCTGACGACTCACACGTACGAGTTGCAGACTGCCGATATCGAAGAGCAATAGACAGGCGGGAACATCGACTCGCTGCAGGAGCTGGCGACGGTGGTGGTGCTGTCCATTATCAGCAAGTTGCAGATCCGACTTCCTGGCCTGGCGTCGTTGAACGGCACGCGACTGTTCAAGCAGAGTCTCTATCCCCGGACGGCGGCAAAGCAAGAGCGGAAGTTTGTGGCGTGGTTGCAGGCTCTCCATAACCTGTGGAAGCGCGACTCCTCTGCTCCCGACACGCTGCCAGGTGATTGTCGTATTTAAGCATGCTTGTGGCTCAAGTCTTTCTCTACCTTGTTCATGACGTGTCTTTACTTCAACTCGGTCTACCGTCTACTAAACACCCTCCTTTCTCCCCTGTCCTGGAGGTGTCCACTAGGGGAAGGCAAAAAGGAGCTGAATAGCTTCACCACCATCATGTCTACTCACCAGGATGACCTCGACTTTCATGCAAGCTTGAAGAACATGCTCTCCACTCCCGACTGGAAGACGCCCTACCCGGATATCTTCACCATCTGGATAGTAGTGGCAGTGCTGCCGTTCGAGCACCGCCATGTCATTAAGAGTTGGTTGCGCGGCAACCTGTGCGATGCAAAGCTCGGTGATATGATGACCATGTCGCTCCTCGACTACGACATGGAGTGGGACTGCATGGTGGCGAAGTGGAGTGGGGTCAAGAAGAGGTGGCTCGCGAGGGAGGTAGTGATGGGGCAGGGTTCACGTTCGACGAAGAGGCAGAAGCGGTCAGCGGCATTCAAGGCAGCAAGAACAGCACTGAAGGTAGCAGCAGCAGCAAGACGACAAGCAGAGGCACTAGCAGCAGCACAGGTGGCACGGATGTTTGATGGGGATGGTGCAGTAGGCACTGTATGGAAGAGGAAGGGCAAGGGCAGAGCAATTTTGTGAGTCTGACTGTGAGGAGGATGAGCAAGAATGCAGCAGCGGCAGTGAGTCTAAGTAGGGTTAATGCTAGCTGGCTGTGCAGTGGTACTGGAAGCTCTAGTGAGCTTGTAGGATGTTAGCAACCAGCCAAACTCTTTGGTAGAGTTAGGAGAAGCTACTGTAGGATGTTAGTAATGCTGTAGCTGCTGACCTAGGAATCTTATTACGAGTAGTGATGTCTAGAACACGTCAAATATTTCATGTGCTTAAGTCAAAGCCTGGAGGATGAGCTGCTTGATTTTCAGTAGGCAAATTTCATCTGCAAACACAGAGAAGGTTGCATACTTTGTCTGAAAGTTAAGACCAAGCCAAACGCCTCATATGGTGGTCAGACAAAACTTTCGTACCCCGTCTGATTCTCAGACTACCCTATAAGTTGGCAGGAACCCTGACCGGAATGTCCTCGGGACCATCGGATCGAACACAGTGGCGGCTGACACAACCTGAGCTCCAGGATTTACAGGACCAGCTGCACTACTTGCGGGCAAAAGGGTTCGTTTGCCCGAGCACGTCCCCATTCGCCGCCCCAATCCTGTTCGCACCCAAGAAAGATGGGGCCTTCGCATGTCCATTGATTATCGCCCCTTAATCGAGTTACAATAAAATCTCACTAACCAATCTCGCGTTCGGACGAACGGATCAACCAGCTGCGAGGCGCTCGCTATTTTTCAAAGATCGTCCTTTGCAACGATTACCATCAGATTCGAGTCTTCGTTGACGACTGTCCAAAGACCGTGTTTTGTACTTGCTACATAAGTTACGAATACACCGTCATGCCGTTCGGGTTAACGAATGCCCCCTCAACGTTCCAGCTGACGATGAACGGGGTATTTCGAGACATACTCGATAAATGTGTGATTATTTATTTGGACACCAGGTTGATTGACAGCACGAAACGGGAGCAGCACCTAAAGGACCTGGAAGCGCTTTATCAACGCCTGCAGCAGAATTGTGTTATCAAAGGCTGCAAGTGCGAGTTTTTAAAACCCGAACGGGAGATTTTGGGGCACTTTATTTCGACGGGGAGCGTGCAAATCGACCTCCGAAAAAATCGGGCAAACCAAGAATGGAAGTCGCCGATCAACCTCCAGGGGCTGCAATCGTTATTGGGGTTCGTCAATTATGTGCGCCGGTTTATCCCAACATGGGGGGATTAACTAGGGCACTAACTAACCTACTTCAAAAGGGCGCTGATTATCAGTGGAGGGAGAAGCAGCAAGCTGCCTTTGATGGAGTAAAGATGTTTTAATCTCACCACCCGTACTTTGAATTGCTGACCCAGAACCACCATTCGAGGTCGTGACAGACGCAAGTGACATCGCAATTGGAGCAATTCAGCTACAGGATTTTGGCGAAGACCTTCAGCCAATCGCTTATGAGTCGCGAAAGTGACAGGCGGCCAAACGAAATTATCCCGTACACGACCATGCACGCGTTCAAGATCTGGCGATGCTACCTGACTGGAGCCGGATTAACTTTACGAGCAAATCACAAATCCCTACGGTATCTGCGAGCGCAGCCGAATCTCAACCCACGGTTGATTCGCTGGTTGGATTATTTGGAGTCGAACTTCACGTACCTAATCACATACAAGAAGGGTGCCAACAACATCGTGGACGCCCTCTCCAGCCGCCGACCCAAACCGCCGCTGTACTAGTCGCCCAGACGAACGCGTTGTTAAGCGGACTATTTACCCACGGATACTTGACTGATCCCCTTTTCGTAAACAATGGCCACCAGCAGGTCACGATTGCAAAGGGCTCCCCTTACGTAAAAGCAAGAGTAGAAAGAAGTCGGGTTCTGAGCTCTTGTCTACTTCGCGAATTATTAATTCAAGAAGTCCACGATATTGAACTTATCGGGACATTTCACATTTAACAAGACGCTAAAGGCACTGCCGGTTTTATTACTGGCCGGACATGATTTCGAGCGTGCAGAGATATGTGGGCGCGTGTCTGATCTGCTAGACCACGAAATCGTCACATCAGCCGGCCACGATCACAGCCCAAGAAACTGCTCGCCTGTTCATCTCTATAGTCGTTCGCCTGCACGCTATCCGTGCGGCGATTCACCTCACGATTTTGGCAAGACATGTGGAACCGATACGGCACACGCCTACAGTTCTCCTCCGCCTATCATCCAGTAACCGACACTCCAACAAAAAGGGCAAATCAGACTATGGAGCAACTGACTCGCACGAACTGCCCAAATATCCGCAACCGGGAAGATTGGCTGCCCATGCTGGAATTCTCCTACAACAGCGCACCCTCCATCACGACGAATCACTCACCATTTCCCCTAAATTATGGGATGGACCCGACAGTACCCGTCTCTACCAACATCGAAAGTCAAGTTCGTCGAAAACCTTCAAACCACCCGCACGAAAGCCATCAAGTTTATTCGGAAAAGCCAATGCCACTGCTCGCTAATACGCCGACCGCCAAAGACGAGATATTGCTCTGACTGCAAGAAAACTATTCCTCCTCTCGACCACAAAAATATATGCCTGCAGATACCGCCAAAGTTATGTCCCCCTATTGTGGACCATTCAAAATTATCAAGTTCCTGACGCCCGTGACAGCCCAACTTCGCCAGCTCGACGATTGGAAAATTCATAATTCCTTCCACGTCAGCCGCATTCGTCCTTTTGTTGCCGACGCATCGAACGTTTCTCTCAGCCCATCGTCCAGGATCTACGACCAGTTGAAGAGACGCTAATCGAACCGTAAAAATCTTGAGCCATCGCGTGAAAATCGGCGATCAGGGATGACACGTTGACTTTCTGATACAATGGACCAATTGTACTAGCGAGGACGACACGTGGGTTTCCTCGGTACAAGTACAGTCACTTACTGTAGTCCGAGATTATTTATCGAGCAAGCTCGTCGCAAATATAGACCACCTTCGCTAGACGAGGGGTAGAGTAAAGAATTTTTTATTCCTTAGCGCGCTACACCACTAGTGCGTACACCGACCCTATACGACACCGAACTCGGTTCTAGCTTCGGCCCGAACGCGTCATACCGAACCATTTCCGCGTCATCCCGAAGCGCATCGCGTCCTCGGATGCCTTCTCCGAACCTGTTCAATCACGTGCTAGGGTTGCTCCGGTGTTCCTATAACTTGCTTTGTCATTCCATTGTACCACATTATGTTATTCCGAATCCGACATTCTATTCCGGGCTACTCTCATTAAACACTCCTATAGGGACGGAAACAATTGTTCGTATGTTTTGCATAAATTTGGGTTTATAGGCTTTAAGACCACTATACATCAAGCCTTAATGTTTCATGATTGTACGATTTGGAAGGGGCACATAGCGGATGTGTTTACAACACAAAGATGTATAATAGTACATTGGATCTAACTCATACTCCAAAAGATATACAAAGAGTGCATCCGGACAAAGACTTCCAAGCAGAGAGTGTAAACTTTGTAACTGCGTTTCGAGTACCTAGTCTACTGACCCTTGGCGTTGATCACCGCCCACACCTTCCTGGGCGTGTTATGAATAAAATTATAGCAAACCTCGGCATGGATCTTCTCCCACTCTTCCAAAGCTCTTGCATTCCAACGAGAGGCCTTTTATACATGGCCAGCTCCCTCTTCAAGTAAGCCCAGAGGTTGAGGTTTGATGAGGAAGAAGGCCACTTCAACGCTACATACTCATGCTCTCCATGTCATTTCTGCACAAGGCATGACAAATGCATGGGGTCATTGACCGCACCGACATGACCTGAGAGGGGGAATGTTGTAGAAATCGAGGGTCGATTCGAGTTCGCTGTGCAAAATGCCCTCACACAGGGGCTTGTCCATACGCCCGTCACTCTTGCATATGAACCCCACCTCCCGCACATGTCATACATCCCCACAACATTACTGAGCTTGGTACCCATGGTTTACCATCTGTTTGATTTGGTGGCGCTGCATGGTTGTGATTTTACCCTACAATGGTACGACGAAGATGATATGTGATAAGTCGGGGTCGACCGGCAAATGACATCTTTGGACACGCCTCACTATGGCTAGTCTCAGAGATACCATTCAATCCAAAATCATCCACAATACTCTTGCCTATGCCCAATTGTTTCACAAGTTTCCTAGTGCCCACCCCCTTATGCGAAATGGTGGGTCCGAAAAGAAACGCTAGAGGATCCCTGCCGAGGTTTGCACTAACCTCGTAGGTAACATGCCTAGGTGGGTGCGAGTGGTGATCAAGGCCAAGGGTCGGTGGACTAGGTACTAAAAACACAGTTTTGAAGTTTGCTCTCTCTTTGATGCACTCTTTGTATATCTTTTGCAGTATGGGTTGGATCCAATGTACTATTATGGAATTTTGTGTTGAGAACACATCCACTATGTGCCCCTCCCAAATCGTACCACCATTAAACATTATAGTGGTCTTAAGGCCTATATATGGACAATTGTTTCCGTCACTGTAACAATGAGGCTATTCGTCCAAGTATCATTCTTAGCAGTAAGAGTTCATACATAGTATATATGCTAGGTGAATATGAACTATAGCTTAGCTAGGTGCAGTTTACAAAGGCTACAACTCCTATATACAAACCATGTCCTTGCCCTTGTTTCAACATTCATTTCTCTCATATCAACATGGTATCAGAGCTAGGTTATATCCTAGTTTGCACGCTTCCGCCCTAAGTGCTCCCCACTCCTCTCCCACCCTAGCTTACCCACCTAGCCTAGGTTAGAACCTAGTCTGCCACCCTAGCTTGCCCCCTAGCCTATGCCCTAGCCCTAGCCTGCCGCCTTGGCTCCGCACTGCTCGCTGCTCGCCTCTAGCTGAGCGCCGCCACAGAACGCGCTGCCCACTGCGCACGCTCCCCGTTGCACGCGCCGCCCGCTATGCGCTGCCTGCTCCTCGCCGCCAGTGCAGCCTATAGCCTACAGCCCCGCCATCTGCCCGCCCACCCGTCGCTGCCCTGCTTGCCTCCCACATCTCGCCTCAGGCCCCCTGCATGCCGTCGGCCCGCTCACTCGGCGTGGCCTGCTTGCCTGCTGCCTGCTGGCCGCTTGCCTCTGGCTGCCTTCCATTGGCCGCCTGCCACTGCCGCCAGCCCACCACTTGCCACTACCTCCTGCTACTCGCCACCTGCCGCTGGCTGCTTGCCTACTACCTGCCAGTGCCGCCTGCCGCTGATCGCCTTCCGCTGGCCGTCTACCTGTCGTATGCCAGTACCTCTTGCCGTTGCCTGCCTGCTGCTGCAGCCTGTAACCGCCTGCCGTTGCTGCTGCCACTCGCGCTGCCACCGGCAGCTGCCGCTTGCCATCCGCAGTGCCCTGCCCCCTGCTTGCCACTAGCCAGCCACAGCTGCCGGCTGCAGCGGCCTGTGCTGCCGCCACAGCCGCCTGAGTAGCTGCCGCTGCTACTGCAGCTACAGCTACAGCCACTAGCGCAGCCGTCGCCGCACCTGCCAGTGCAGCCCCTGCTGCAACTGCAGCCACTGCAACTGCCACAGCAGCCAGCACTACCGCCGCTGCTGCACCCGCAGCCCTCCGCTCTGCGGCCACCACTGGCCCTACTGCCGGACCTACCGCCGTACCTCCCACAGACCCTGTCGCTGGACCTGCCGCTGGCTCTTCCGCTACAGGGTGTCGGGCCTGCCGCCATTCGCCGCCCCTGCTGGCCCCTGCCCCTGGTCGGGTAGGTCTGAATCTTCATCCTCTTGCCGCCATGACAACCCCTTAAGCGTTGGTGTTTGTACTTCAGCTGGATGCCGAGGGACGAGCGGTGGCCTTCTCAGCATGGCTCCTTGGTCTTCGCCGGCAGCTGCCGAGCCAACGTGTGGACGACGAGTCGCTGGCAGCCCACATGATTGGTGAGCCACTTGCCCCCCCCTGATCTCCTTGGCCCCAAGGCAACATAAGCGCAGCGTGAGGTGTTCGCAGCTGCCCGGTCCGCTCGCTCCGTCTCGGACCTGATGCTGCTGCATTGGTGGCCATCACCCGGTACCTGCCGGTTGACGCGTATGCGCACTTCGAGTCGCATGAGTCAGCTCAGGTGTTCTGGGATGCGATCGCTACTCAACCTCTTTCTCTGCCAGCCTCGACCACCTCCTCCTCCCATTCTCCTTCCCCGACATGGCCTCCTTCTCCACAGTTGCGGATCTCATTAATGAGCACAGTTGCGGATCTCATTAATGGACTTCAGAATAGGCCGCACCTGCGCTCCCTCGAGGTATGCTACAGTGCGGCCTATTCTGAAGTCCAGCTCCAAGCGCACCCCCCACCCAACTTGCCCACCCTTTACTTCCTCACCACCCGCCTCCCTGACCGCCTCGCTCCTATGCGTGACACCTTTCTTGCGCTGCACCCCACTACCCTCACTATCGACCTCTTCTTTCTGTGATTGCTGAGTCCACTTGCGCGGTCACGACCCTTGTCTTTAAGGGCTGCCCTCCGCCCCCAGCTCCTTGTCCTTGGCGCCTCTGCCTCTGTCGCTGAGACCGCTGCGGCAACCACAACACTCGACCGCACTGCTCGGCGCTCACAGCGCTGTGGTGGTCATGGAAGCACTGGTGAGGCCCGAGGAGCTGGCGGAGGAGCGGGTGCGGAGGAGGAGGGGGAGCAACAATAGCCATAGCAGCCTCAGCGGTAGCAGCAACGGCGGCAGCAGCCAAATTGGCCTTCCCTTATCCGCCACGGCGTCCTGCTGTTGGACTTAGAGATGGCTCAGATATAGGCTCCGCCATGTTTTCTTTGCATTTTGACAATATAGTGATGTTGACTCGTGTGTAGTCTAGTATCCTTTGCTGTGTGCAGTCTAGGCTCCTCACTGACCCCTGCTGCGACGGGCTCTCTCTTTCACACTGGACTGCGGACGCAGCCGTGGGCATACAGATTTCCACATTTGAATGTGACCCAGCGTCCGGTCTCTTCACACTGCACACGGAGTCCCCCCAAGAAGTTGCGTCCACCCAGGTCGATGCGTCCTACTCCTGTCACTCCCTCACCCACCCCCGCTTCCGCGTCTGCGTCATATGGTAAAGCATGGTCTGGTCACTGGTCTCCCCATGTCGCTCCCTGCCCTCCCCGCCTCCGTAGCTTTCGCGTGCATGTCCTGCATCGAGGGCCGGCAGTGCGCCACCCTTTACTCCTCCTCTTTTCCGCCGACCACTGCTCCACTATAGCACTGCACATGGACGTTTGGAGCCTCGCCCTGGTCTAGGGACCTCACAGGGAGTGCATTTTCCTGGTAGTTGTCGATGACTTCTCGTGGCTTACCACGGTGTTCCCTTTGGAGTGGTAGGCCGATGTGCCTAATGCCCTCCTCCCATGGCTCCGTGTCATTTGCACCCAACACTCCCTGCACGTGCTCCAACTTTTCTCAGAGCATGGTGGCGAGTTCGCCTCCTGCCATCTTAGCGCGTTCTCTTGTGCGGAGGGCATCACCTAGACGTTCACCTTACCTACACTCGCGCCTCTCCTGTTCTTGCCGTTCTCTGCTGACCCCTCGCTCTTCGTTCGTGCTGGTCAGACTCCCTTCTATATATTTGTGTACGTAGACGACCTTATCTGTGCTACACCAGACAAAATTGCAGTGGCATTGGTGTCGGCCGAGCTGCTCAAGCAACCCGCTTGTACAGACTTGGGAGAGCTGCGGCGCTGTCTGGGATTGGAGATCTCTTATGATTGTACGGTGCATACGGTCATGCTCTCCCAGTCCCATATGGTGCAGAATATCCTCCAGATGTTTGGCCTTTAGTTCTCGTCGGCATAGCCCACTCCCCTGCCTATGGACCACAAGCTCTCAGCTCCTGTTTCCGGTGAGCAGGTCGAGCCCAGTGGTCCATACGTTGAGTAGGTGGGTTGAATCATGTACCTGATGACGTGCACTCACCCAGATCTAGCGTACTCTCTCAGTATTCTCGCTTGCTTTGTGGCGACTGACAGGCACCGACCAGGGCACTGGTCGGCTGCCAAGAGGGTATTGCGGTATGGGGCGAGTACATCAGGACTGGGGCTTGTGCTGGGAGGACGGGAGCCAGTAGTCCTCACTTCACATACAGATGCGTCGTGGGCTGACGACTTGGAGACTCTCTAGTCCACACAGGGCTACTGCTTCAGCCTTGGTGGAGGTGCCATCTCATGTCGATCCACTCGGTCGTCGTCTGTAGCACTGTCTAGTTGTGAGACAGAGATCTACGCTGGTGCTATGGCCTCTCAGGAGCTCTGCTGGCTGACGTCCCTTTTCACTGACTTAGGTGAGCGACCTAGGTCAGCCCCTGTCTTGTTTGCTAATTACAAGGCCATGATCCTCTTGTGTCTGGAGGCTCGACTTGAGGGCAAGGTCAACCACATTCAACTGCAGTACTTCCTGCTGCATGAGTTGCAGCATGAGCGCGGCCAGGCCCATGTAGTATAGTTGGCCTCAGAGGCCAACACTGCTGATATCTTTACCAAGGCCCTTGGGCCTCGTGGTTATTAGTGGTTCTGTACTCAACTTGGTCTAGTTCTAGTTGCCTCGCCCTTGCTTGTATCCTGATTTGTACTATACCGATTTTGTATTTGCTGCTCAATACCGGTTGTCTTGTTACACTTGCTAACTGGCCTTCTGGCCCTTGTCTTAGCGATCAAACTAGTAGTGCTGCCCTGAGCTGTTTGTTTTATACACCAGAGGCCAGATTAGTAGTGTTGCCCTGGATTGCCGTATCTTGCTAGCAGGGCTTCAGAAGTCAGGACGAAATGCCCTGAAATGCTGAATATCAGGGTGTTTTTTTAGGGGTGTCCTGTTTTTTCAGCTTTTGATTTTTCCTAGGCCTGAATTTTAGGGGTTCTCATTTGAGCAGGCCTGAAATATTGTATGTTCTTGTTTTGGTCACCCTAAATTATCAGCCTTAACGGATTTCCAGCCTGAAACAGAATCCTATCTGACTAGTCGAGGCCTGCTGGAGCAGCTGTGAGGGGCTTGACCTGTCCTTCGCCAAAATCTCGCAGGTGACGCAAGGTGGAGCAGATGTGAGGGGCGTGATTGGTCCTTTGCCAAAATCACGCAGGCAGTTTGACGCGAGCTGGAGCAGGTGTTAGGGGCGTGACTAGCAAAATGACGCAGGTAACGCGAGTTGGGGCAGATGTGAGGGGCGTGATTGGTCCTTTGCCAAAATCACGCAGGCAGTCTGATGCAAGTTGGAGCACGTGTGAGGGGCGTGAATGGTCCTTGGCCAAAATCACGCTGGTAGTATGACAATTTGTACGCAGTGAAGTCCGATCCGATTTTAGGATCAAAACCCTAAAAAATGTACTTGATGAGTCAAGTTTTTTTTTTTTTTTTTTTTTTTTTTGGCCTGACAAAACATGCCTTGTCTAACATAATGTGCTAGGTTAAAATCCTACCCAGCCTAAAAAATCGCAAAGGTTCAACCCTATCATCTCAGCTCTGAAAATTTTCAGTCACGATCATTCAATCTTCGAAAAAAAATACCCTGGAAAAAATTGCAACTTCCAAAACCCGACCCTGACAAACGGGGGCTCCTGATGGGGGCACCCTAAGCCAACAACCTCTCAAAATCCAATATGAAGCCCTCATGTAGGCCCATAAATTGTTATACGTTTTATATTCGCAAAATTCTCGACGTTATTCATTTATTGTACCTCCAGAACACGAGCAATTTCACAGATATAATGTATAGTCAGCTTCACAAAGAAGTGATGATTGAAGAAATTGTATGATTATCCTCTACGCGGTTATGAGCTTTTGTTTTGGAACGCATGGGTTTACATAAACAACCTGTACACCCTCCGGAGTTTTATCGATTCGACCATGCTGAACCTTTCTCTGTTGAGCTCAGGCGGGGTTGTTGGAGGTGTGAGGGCAGCGTTGCCTGGGGGGCCGAGTGAGCACTCAGGTTTCTGTGGTTGGGCAAATGGGCCAGCCGAGATTACGTGAGGCTCAACCGCAGAGTCTATCCGCAAGTGTTGATGCAGGGTCGCTTAGCGAGTGTGACTGCAGACGAGAAATTTGGTTGGACTGTGCGTTCTTTTTGGGTGCCCTAGGATGGTTCGAGTTGCCTCGGGTGGACCATGGAATATGGGATGATGGCTGTGGCTTGGACCTTGTTGCTGGAAAGAAACGTGCACTCCTGGCCTGGTGGACACACATGCAAAATCATCTGCGCCGTGGAACGTTTGCTTCTACCAACAAGAATATCGCGCTCGCGAGCTCGACGAAGATTTTCCAAGTAGATGTTACAGTTCGCTCAGGTGGTTTTCACAGTGAGATGGTTGATGCTTGAGCTGTTCACGACTTCGCTGCCCATCCACCTGAATGCAAACGACCCCCATGACACGAACAAACCACCTGAAGTGCACAATTGATACGACGACCCCCGAAAACGACAAGCCAATGTGGACCTCAATCCCTCCTTGTCCCCCTCCCACGGCTGTTACATGCGATAACACCAACCCTAGTCTATCCCAGCTTCGTGTTCCTCCTCCCTTCCTCAACTTTCTTTCCCCTTCCCCCCTTTCAACATTCACCTTAGCTGTTGAGTTAGCTGTGTAGAGACATTCCCTTCTGGTAGGCCTCGATTTCCCTTGGTGCGAACTTTAAAGAAATTGGAATTCGAGGAAGAGATTAGAGATGGGTAGGTTGGTCGTATCCTGCGTCTTCTTGGCGCTCCTTGTTCCGTACGCTCTCGCTGTTCCAACCAATACGGTAGGCGGCACCAATACGGTTGGCGGCACCAATACGGTTGGCGGAACCAATACGGTTGGCGGAACCAATACCGTCGGCGGAACCAAAACTGTTGGCGGCACCAACAGCGGCGGTGGCACCAATACCGTTGGCGGCACAAACAGCGGCGGTGGCACCAATACCGTTGGCGGCACAAACAGCGGCGGTGGCACCAATACCGTTGGCGGCACAAACAGCGGCGGTGGCACCAATACCGTTGGCGGCACAAACAGCGGCGGCAGCACAAACAGCGGCGGCAGCACAAAAAGCGGTGGCAGCACAAACAGCGGCGGCAGCTCAAACAGCGGCGGCAGCACAAACAGTGGCGGCAGCACAAACAGCGGCGGCAGCACAAACAGCGGCGGCAGCACCAACAGCGGCGGTAGCACCAACAGCGGCGGCAGCACCAACAGCGGCGGTAACTCCAATACTGGTGGCAGCACCGTAACTGGCGGCAGCACGAGCACGAGCGGCGGCACGGGACTGAAAGTTAACTCCACTTTGATTTATCCCGGACAGGAGGGTTCTAACTATGGCAACTGCCCGGCCTTCAAGTGTACCCCTGGCTCGCACTTTAACGGAACCTTCACTGACTCTGATAGCGAGGATATTTCGTACGAGTGGCTGTTCTCCAAGCCGCTGATGAAGGACGATCCCGAGTCGCCCGAATGGGACAGGCTGCTCGAGCATCCGCATTTCGACTGCTGGAAGATCTGCAAGATGGCTAAGGCCGACCACCCGCAGATCAAGTACTGGCAATACGAGGAGACCTGCGACGTTGGAGGTAAGGACCACCGAGGATCACGCCCCATTCCCCACGTCATTTTTTCGCCTGGGCACTTCGTTTCTTTTTTCTTCGTGATCTCTTAGTATCGTGTTCCATGATTTCTGATTCTTGTCCGTATTGTGTCGTGGCTTTCTGTCGGTTCATTTGACCTTCAGGTGTGTGCTCGTGCTTTGACGAGGGCGTCTGCACTCAGAACCACTACAACCCCGACAACACGATGAACTTCTTTTTCGATTCCACCAATGACTACCAGCCTCCCTCCACCTTCTATGTCGGCAAGGTCTGCGACGGCAACGTTACCGGCGATCCCCACTTTGTCGGCGCCGACAAGTCGCGGTTCGACTTCAGCGGTTACCCCGGCGAGAACTTCGCTCTGATCTCCGACGCGCACATTGCTATCAACGCGTACTTCGGCGGACGCGTCGAGAAGGAGTGGATGGGGCAGAAGAACAAGGTGATGACTTGGATGCGCAACATCGCGGTGCTCTGGGGCCATCACTCGGTCGTGTTCGAGGCTCGGCCCGGAGCTGACGCGGAGTACGGTGCGGGCTATCTCCAGGCCATTTACGTCGACGGGGAGAAGACGAGCCTGTCGTTCCCCGGCGAGAAGATGTATCTCTTTGACGGGTCCGTCGAGCTCAAGTGGGTGGATGCCAGGAAGAAGGTCGGCGATGATCTGGTCGACATTTACGAGATTTCTGTGGCCGAGATCATCACGCTGCGTCTCCTGTTGAGGCCTGAGATCAAGCTCATGAGGACCAAGGACGACGGGCTTGTGCACTTCACGATCGAGGTGGTCAGCGCTCAGCTATCCGCCAACGTCCATGGCGTGCTTGGCCAAACCTACCGCCCCGATTTCGCTGGCCGACTGTAAGTTTTTGAGTAATTTCATGCCTGTGTTATTTCAAATGCGTCGTTCTTTCAGGTTCTCTTACAGCTTTTGACGTTCTGGTTTTTGTTTCTTTGATATTCTAATATTACGCAGTGAGAAGCAGACCCTGGTCTACAGCAAACTGCTTAAGGCGTACGTGGTTCCGGGTGACAATGCTGAGGGCTTCATTGATGGCTCGTGGGAGGATTACAAGACGTCGGAGCTGATGCGGTCCGACTGTAACTACTGTCGCTTCGTACGCGGTACAGCGATCGACGACGAAACCGCGAACGCCGTCGCCATGGCGACGTCCGTCAGCTCGTCGTACAGCATGCTCGGCAGGAAGGGCATGATTGACGCTCTCTAAGAACATTGGCGGAAGTTTACCGGTTCTTTGTATTTTATAAATCTGTTTCATTGTAACACTTAAACGCCAGGCTCAAATGGACGGCCTCGCACTGTGTTGCTCCGTGGCAGTGCATTTCTTGTTTGTCTAGAGTAATATATTTCATTCTATTCCGGTTGACTTTAAGAACCAATTTGAGATGACACAGCAGCCACTGCTTCCTGGCCTTGGGCCCATTTCAGCTGCAAACCTAACCCTTAGAAATAAGGGCAATACTATTTTGTTAGGATAGCTAGCTAGGAAGAGGCGGTATGAATGGCGAGAGGTTTTAGGTGCTAGGAAAATATCGAGAGAGAAGAGAGTTTGAAAAGAAGAGACGGATACAAGGGGGGTTGTACCCTCTACAGTAGAATCAAGGAACATCGTCCAAGCCTACCATTATATATTTATCAAATATAAAATTTAACATATTTCCCCACCTTTCCAACAGTGCGGAGTAGTGGGCATATACAGCAATTGCAGCAGACCAATCTCCATGTTCAACCTATCCGCCACTCTGCAACACAGTGCGTTACCAGCGTCTCCAACTGCAGCAGAACCCCCTCTGATTCTGCCTCTCCTCTGTCACACAGTGAGCTGTACTGCCAGCGCAACCTCCCAATGAGCTGCCTCAGAAAGTATTCCATCCGCCGCCACAGGAACGCCCATGATCTCCTTCAACTGCAGCAGCACCATCTCCAAGTTCGGCCGATTCTGCCTCTCCTCGGCCACGCAGCGCCTCGCCAGCCAGGGATTGCCAGCGCCACCCTTTAAGCCCACCTCAAAACGTGCTTCCTCTATCCGCCACCACAGGAACGTCCCTAATCTCCTTCAATTGCAGCAGAACTGTCTCCATGTTCGGCCGATTCTTCCTCTCCTCCGCCACACAGTGCTTCGCCAGCGTCGCCAGCTGACGCACCCCCAGCTCGGGGTACCTCCCTTGCATCCCAGGGTCGGCGTAGTGCTGCGAGGGCAGGGTTAGATCCTGGAACTGCTGCCGGCGCGCAGTTACCAGGTGGTTACCCTGTTCTTGCACTCTCTGCCCAGTTAGGAGCTCTAGGAGGATCACGCCGAAGGAATAGACGTCACTCTTGGCCCCCAGGTGACCTGAGGAAAGGGGGAGGGCCGGAGTGGGGGGGGGGGGGATGGGCACGGGCAGAGTTACCAGCTTGTTACCCTCTCTGGCATTCTCTGGGCTCTAGGAGGATCGCCCCTTAGGAGTAGACGTCACTCTTGGCCCCCAGGTGACCTGAGGAAAGGGGGAGGGCCGGAGTGGGGGGGGGGGGGGATGGGCACGGGCAGAGTTACCAGCTTGTTACCCTCTCTGGCATTCTCTGGGCTCTAGGAGGATCGCCCCTTAGGAGTAGACGTCACTCTTGGCCCCCAGGTGACCGAAGGAAGGTAGAGGTGGGAGGCGGGGGAATGGGCACGAGTGGAGTTACAGGCAGCAGACACAAGAACACACCAGTCACTAGGTGGGTCAGAGCAGACACAAGAACACATGCCCCTCGGTGGGTCAGAGCAGACACAAGAACACATGCCCCTCGGTGGGTCAGAGCAGACACAAGAACACATGCCCCTCGGTGGGTCAGAGCAGACACAAGAACACATGCCCCTCGGTGGGTCAGAGCAGACACAAGAACACATGCCCCTCGGTGGGTCAGAGCAGACACAAGAACACATGCCCCTCGGTGGGTCAGAGCAGACACAAGAACACATGCCCCTCGGTGGGTCAGAGCAGACACAAGAACACATGCCCTCGGGTCGGAAGACACAGACACATGCCCCTCGGTGGGTCAGAGCAGACACAAGAACACATGCCCCTCGGTGGGTCAGAGCAGACACAAGAACACATGCCCCTCGGTGGGTCAGAGCAGACACAAGAACACATGCCCCTCGGTGGGTCAGAGCAGACACAAGAACACATGCCCCTCGGTGGGTCAGAGCAGACACAAGAACACATGCCCCTCGGTGGGTCAGAGCAGACAGAACATGCCCCTCGGTGGGTCAGAGCAGACACAAGAACACATGCCCCTCGGTGGGTCAGAGCAGACACAAGAACACATGCCCCTCGGTGGGTCAGAGCAGACACAAGAACACATGCCCCTCGGTGGGTCAGAGCAGACACAAGAACACATGCCCCTCGGTGGGTCAGAGCAGACACAAGAACACATGCCCCTCGGTGGGTCAGAGCAGACACAAGAACACATGCCCCTCGGTGGGTCAGAGCAGACACAAGAACACATGCCCCTCGGTGGGTCAGAGCAGACACAAGAACACATGCCCCTCGGTGGGTCAGAGCAGACACAAGAACACATGCCCCTCGGTGGGTCAGAGCAGACACAAGAACACATGCCCCTCGGTGGGTCAGAGCAGACACAAGAACACATGCCCCTCGGTGGGTCAGAGCAGACACAAGAACACATGCCCCTCGGTGGGTCAGAGCAGACACAAGAACACATGCCCCTCGGTGGGTCAGAGCAGACACAAGAACACACCAGTCTCTAGGTGGCTCGGGTCGATGTACCCCTCGGTGCCCATGGCCCTCGTTGACACGATTGACCGCAGCTGACCAACAAACAGAGGATCTTTCATGCTGACACACCTGTTTCTAGGTAGCTGGGGTCGATGTATCCCTCTGTGCCCATGATCCTCGTTGACACGATAGACCGCAGCTGACCCCCCGGACCCACCCGCACCATGCCGAAATCAGTCAGCTTTGCCGAGTAGTCCTGGTGTTTTGAGAGGGGTTGGAGGAAAGAGAGAAGGTACGGGTGACGTTAGTCTGTTTTGAAGGGCTCGAAATACTTCTGGAAACCCACAAGCACCATGAAAAACCAGTCAGCTCTGAAGATTTTCAGTCCTGGGGTATTAAGAGGGGTTAGTGTGATAGTAAGTTCACTTTGCAGATTTCGTTATTACTATCACACGGATTTTCAGTCCTGAGAGGGGTTGGAGTAAGGGGATAGGGTCCGGGAAGTGTCAAATAGACCGTCTGTAATCAAGTTAGTAGTGTATATTACCATATGAATGTATATTACTCTCATAAAGAAGACACTCACCGATTTCAGCAGCACGTTAGCAGCCTTGATATTGCGGTGAATGAAATAACATCAGTGCATGTAGATTAGGGCTTCTGCCACCTCCACTCCCGCCGGTGCATGTAGGCTAGGCTTTATACAGAGGCAATCACTTACCAGTGCACTCTTGTGTGCAGTGCAGCAGACTCACGGCATGAGAGTCTTGAGGCACTCACCGATTTCAGCAGCACGTTAGCAGCCTTGATATCGCGGTGAATGAAATTACACCGGTGCATGTAGGTAAGGGCTTCTGCCACCTCCACCGCCACCTTGAGGCGCATGGACCAGTCAAAGTACAGCTCGCCCTTTGCACCTGATGGGGATTGGAATGGGCGAGGGGAGGGATGGGGGGAGCAGAAGGGAAAGGTGCCTGTAGGCCGGCGCTTCTGCCACCTCCACCGCCACCTTGAGGCGCTTGGACCAGTCAAAGTACAGCTCGCCCTTTGCACCTGATGATTGAAGAAGGCGGGTGGGAGGGAGGGAGCGGGGGGAGAAATAGGGCTCCTGGTGTTTGAGTTCACGGAGGGGGCAGCATGGACTATGCATCTAGGGCTCAGCTTTAAACCATCGATTCTGTCACCTGCACTGCCCCATTGAGGCGCATGGACCAGTTCGCACTGATTTTTGACCGAGTAACCCCACAGCTGCACCAGGTGCGTGTGGGCCGGCCTAGAAACCAGGGTTAAAAAATCTGAGGGTTCGGGTTCAGGGCTTACTGTCGGTGAGGGCGTAGTCGAGGCTGCCCCCCTCCATGAACTCGTATACCAGGAACGCGCCCAGGTCGACGGAGTACCCCAACAGCTGCACCAGGTGCGCGTGGGCCAGGCGCCCCAGCACCAGCACCTCCCTCAGAAACTCCTCGGCTCCCTGCTTCGACTCCTCCCTTAGCTGTTTAACCGCCACCTGCACCATCCCCCCGCCTTGTCCCATGCCCCCTCCTTCTCTTCCCCCCCTCCTCCCCTCCCCTCTCTACTGGATTCACCAGGTGGGCTTTTCTCCCCTCTCTCCCCTCTCTCCCCTCTCTCCCCTCTCTCCCCTCTCTCCCCTCTCTCCCCTCTCTCTAAGATTTCAGCGCTAATGCATCCCCTGTAAACCTGCCCAAAGCCCCCTTCGCCGATTAGCTGAGCTGGCGCAAACCCATTGGTTGCTGCCGCCAGCTCATCGTAAGAGAATCGGTGCAGAGAATCTGGGGCAAGCTCCGAAAGAACCACGTCGGGCAGCTGGTCGAGAAATTTTCCGGGTGAGGAATTTGACCGGGGGAAACCCGGCGGACGTTTTTTCGCAACCTGCCCGTTCCTCTGCCCGTTCCCCTGCTCTTGCTCTCTAAAGCCCTGCCCGTACTTATTACCCTCCTGCTGCTGCCCATGCTGCTGCTGCGGCCGAAAGTGTGGATTAACAGGCGAGCCTACAGATCGAGTGGGAGACCCTAGCGATCTAGCAGGCGAGGCATTTAAAGACCTATTTGAAGCAGATCTAGCGTGTGAAGCCCCTAACTGTATTCTGGCAGGCGATCTTCGTCTGGAGCCGTACCCCCCTCCTCCCCCCCCTCCTCCTCCACCGCCTCCTCCTCCCCCTCCCCCTCCTCCCCCCAATTCTCCTCCCCCATCCCCCCCATTCCCCCCATGCATGCTGCCACTCCCCCCCCCATTCCCCCTTCCCCCTCGCCCGACCCGGCCCTCTCCCCCTCCCTCCTCCTCTCCCCCAACTGATAGACTGCGGGGCTGAACCCCCCCTGGAGCCCTGGGGGGCTTGCTTCTGGTCGAGTTGGCGGAAGGGGGAGTGTCTTGAGCGCAGGGGGGGATTTTTTGCGCGGATGGGGGGGACTGAGGCGGAGGAGGGGGTTGGGAGTTGGTTTTGGTGGTGGGTTGGGCGGAAGACTGAGGGGGAGGAAAGGGGGGGTTAGTGGGGGCGGAAAAGAGGGAGGAGGTGAGGGGGGGAAGAGTTGTTGTTTCTTGGGGTTTGCCTGTATGTTGTGGGAAGGTTGGAATTTGGGAAAGGAGAATATTAAAATTTGAGGAGCCTCAAAACTGGAGAAGAGGGAGGAGGCGAGATGGGGAGGTGAGTGGGGCGAGAGTAGTTGTTGGGGCAATTGGGGGGGGGAGAGGATTTGGGCTTTGAGGTGCCTCGAAACCGGAGAAGGAGGAGGAGGCGAGAGGGGGGAGGCGAGAGGGAGGAGGTGAGAGGGGGGTGCGTGGTTGTTAGGGTTTGCGTGTGTGTTAAAGGGAAGGCGGGATGGGGGCATCGGGGAAAAGGAAAACGGGGAAAGGGGGAAAGGGGGAAAGGGGGGCCGAAGCAAGAAAGGGGGAAAGGGAGACCGACGGGGTGCATTGGGATGGGGGCATTGGGGAAAGTGAGAACGGGGAAAGGAGAAGGGGAAAAGGGGAAAAGGGGAAAGGGGGAAAAGGGGAAAGGGGGAAAAGGGGAAAGGGGGCAAAGGGGAAAGGGGGAAAAGGGGAAAGGGGGAAAAGGGGAAAGGGGGGCCGAATCAGGAAGGTGGAGAGGCAAACCAGGAAATGCGGCACATTTGAGTCGACTCAAAAGTCAACCAGGAAATGCTGAAAAGGAAAACCGGTTACGCGCCGCAACCGAACCATGGCGTCGAGCTAGTTACGCGCGCGTGTAACAGTCGTAGGCATGATCCCAACCTCCGGAACCCGCGAAACATCCTAGCCTGACGTACGCTTCTTCCGAACGTTGGATGAGGATTCAGTGGACAGACACGCTCCCATGATTCTCCAACGGGAAGCGGACACGTGGCTTCTTCAAACCGCCATCCGCAATGCGGGGGTTCTACAGAAGTGTCTATCGCCGGAAATTGCGCTGCCACCGGCGACGGGATTAGGAAGCTGAACCGTTTAGCGAAGCGCTGAGGCTCGGTGATGGCGGGATGAAGAGTTAAGATTAAGAAGGTATCAGTAGTTTCGCCTAAGAGCAGAATTCAATAGTAGCAGATGTGAGAAGAGCTAAGAGGCTTGGCCTGAGTTAGCAACCCACGGGAAAATGTCGTAGGAGATTGTTAATACACTGAACTTGAGGCTTACTCGAAAATGCCGGTTTTTCCCAGAAATAACGAGGCCACCTAATAACCGACCCAGCGCGGTACTGCGGACGAACATGGCGGAGTAGAAAACCTTGAATAAATACGTCTCTGGCGAATCGGCTACACTAGTTGCTAGCGAGCAATCAAACAGCCGAGTCAGCAAAAAACGCGAATCGGTATTCTCTACAAGTCATTTGCTCAATCCGAGGATAGAGGGGGTTGAGTTGAGAATCACTTGCATTAGGGCGCAGGTCAGTTAAAGCCCGCGGCCCAAATTGCGAGACGCGACCTTCAAACACAGTGCGTTTGAAAGTTGCGTTTTCGTGGGTGTATTGGGGGGGTAACGAGACTCTCGTCACTCAGGGGTGCCTTTCAAGTTCAGTGCGGAAGGTAATTTGGAACACCAGGTGACGAGCGTTTTTCAACCGTTAGTTTTTCTAGATTTTCATCTGACGGCGCGTAAGCCAAGCACTTCCCCCAGTCAGTCGAAAGGTAATCTCATCCGTCAAACTGTGTGTTTGTAAATCTGACGGTTCACGACAAGCGATGAATTTGCGAGAGTAAACGCCCTCGCGATTTTCCAGCGTATTTCGTACAGGCTGAGGGTCAAACTTCATACGCAGTGCGTTTGAAAAAATTTGGTCGCGGGTTTTAACTCTAAACTGTGCACGATGTTGTGCATTTCGGAAGTTTTGAATGCGGTTCCTTTGCACTAACCGTTATGCAGAAGCGTCAGTTGATATCCATGTTACTGTATCCCTGCTGGGATGGTTGTGTATGTGGGGTGGGGGAAGGGGGGTGTGCCAGCTCTATATCGGGTTCGCACGGTATAATTGTTGGGAAGTATCTCCCTTCAGTGTACCCTTAGTGCATAACAACTTAGAAACATCTGTTCTGTACCCTTACTTTTGGTAGAAGAATGGAGACATCCTGATTGGCCATCTTATGATGTGACTGGAAACGGGCCATGTAGCCTGCCTAATTCCTCCCACATCATCAGACAGAAGCGAGTAGAGCACAGTACGATGGTGTTGCACCGCTGGTTACATCAGCCAGCCCGCCAAAAGACTAGCCGCCCCTTCCCGTACCCTTGATGTTGCAGCAATTTGTATGTGTTAGGAAAAATTTGCTGTTTTGTGAACTACGGACACGTTATGCGAAGCGTTCGTCACGTAGTTTCTCAGGTGGGCGTGGGCTGCACTGAAAAGCGGTTTGAAAAAACGACAGCAGCAGAAGCTTCAAAACCACCTGATACCAGACTGTTCAAGACTGTTCAAGACTGATCTCTGTCGCAGTGCACGGCTGTTCTCTGTCGCACTATATTGGTCCCATCATATCGTCCAGTGGAGGCCCGCCTTTTCTGTGGGTAGGACACTGGTGGCTAGTTGATGCACAGTTTGGGAAAGGAATTCGTTTTCCCCGCACAACTTCTTTTGGTTCATCACGTACTGGAACTTACCCAAGCAATTCCCGAGGACCCTGGAAAGTGAGACGAGCGCAGAAAAGTGGTGGTCCCCACCTCGATGGTGGTTCAAGAGATTTTTTTCATTTTGACCCGGACAAACCCGTTTCACATTGCCTGTCCTCGACCTGCGTCTGGGCATCCATCCCCAATCGCATCGTTTTCTTCGGTTCCTCCTGCCAGCTGCCTGGTGCCAATTTCGAAACCTACCTGCGCTGCCCCTGAGGAACCGAGTGACACCCCACAGCCATCCGCTGGGAGAGGCATGTCGGGGTCAGGTCAGGTCGTGTTGATCTAAGGGACCTTGGGCAAACTGTACTGCTTTTCTTTGGACGGCCCTTCACTCAGTGGCTTTCTTCTCCCTCCCATTCGCAGACCAATCCAGACTCCTTCCCCACCCAACCCCACCCGACCCTTCAACCCTCACTTATGCCTGGCTCGTTTTCCTCGGAGATCTAGGTCACCAGTCTCATCAATCAACAGTACCCGTGACAACGTAGAGCTTTATCCCGTGCCATAATCGCTTTCGCCATGGAGCCGCAGCGCGCTTTCACGTTCTTAATAGCATTCCTCTTACCGTGCCTCGTTGTCGCGACTGCCGTAGATGTCTCTAAGAAGCTGTACGGCCGGCCAGGAAGGTTCCGCCTTCGGCGCTTGCCCCTAGTTTCGGCTGCAAGCCCGGAGCACACGTTAGCGGAATGTTCACTGATAGCGATTCGGAGGATATCGAGTACATGTTTAAATACTCCAATGCCGGTTTATGTTCAACGACACGGATTCCCCAGCGTGGGATCCGCTATTGACAGACCCGTTTTACGACTGCTGGAAGGTGTGCAGCGATTACAACAAAGAGAACCCCAGCGACGCTGTGACGTACTGGCAGTACGAGGAGACGTGCGACATAGGAGGTGCGTGCAGCGGTTGCGAAGCCGAGTCGATTTAGGCGTACGAAGGTATCTGAGTTACATGTGTCATATGTATTCGGCACGAATAGAATCAGCAGCTTATCTGGGGCAGAAGCATCAGGTAGAGCGGCAGCAGATATCGTCTAGCGAGTTTTTCTCGTAGCAGTCGTTCCATTCAGGAGTGCCAGTCTGCTTGGACGTGTTCAACAGATGACGTGTTATTAAAGACTGGGGCGGGTGTCTCTTGGTGTCAGTTCCAGCCACGTTGTTCACTTCGCTATAGGCCCACGTCCTCTCCCCCTCCCCCCCACCCAAACGGAATCATTCCAGTTTCTTTTCAATGCATTTAATGTCTATAGTCTATCCTTTTCTTCTCGCAGGTGTATGCGCATGCTTCGATGAGGGCGTGTGTACACTAGAACACTTCAATCCCGATGGCACGATTGACGTGTTCACTGATTCCACGGGCGATTACCACCCAGAGTCGCGATTCTACGTCGGCAAGATTTGCGACAGCAATGTTACCGGCGACCCTCATTTCGTCGGGCGCGGACAAGTCTCGCTTCGACTTCAAGCGGCATCCCCAACGAAAACTTTCGCGCTGATTACGGATTCGCACGTTCAAGTGAACGCGTTTTTTGGTGGTCGCTGGGCTCGCTGGATGGACAGCGAGCGAAAGGCGCTGACGTGGATGCGAAAGATTGCGATCCTTTGGGCCACCACTCGATTATTTTCGAGGCTCGCGAAGGCCCAGACCCCAAATATCGCAAGGGTTACCTCTCTTCGCTAATCGTCGACGGTGTGGTGAAGAAGCTGCGATTCCCAGGCGAAAAGCTGCACCTGTTTGACGGGCAAGGCGAAGTGAAGTGGCTTGCCGGTGCGAAACCCTCGGGTGGTGATCTGGTTGACGAATACGAAGTTACTGTCGCAGATGTCCTTTCGTTACGGCTGACCCTTCGTCCCAGAAATCGAGATGATGCGAACGATTGAAGACGGGCTGGTACACTTCACGGTGGAAGTCCTGAGCGCCAGGCTGTCGGCTAACGTCCACGGCGTGCTTGGCCAAACTTACCGGCCAGACTTCGCCGGCCGACTGTAAGTTTCTGCTTCCTCCCCCAACCCCTTTCACTGCAACCTCTTAGCTTCAATCTCTTCAATCATCCCCTTCATTTAGCTAAGTGTAGCGTTTAATGTTCCTGCTTCCTGAATTCTTTCCCCCTCCTCAGCTCCAAGGGTGTCATCTTCCAGTACAACCCTTTCACTCGTGCTCTCTTACCCTCCGCGTCTGGCTGAACTCTACTGGCTTTCCTTTCCTCCCCTTGTCTCTTTCTTCCGTTACTACAGGGAGAAGCAGACCATGGTGTACAGCAAGCTCTTTAACGCGTACGTCGTCCCTGGCGACAACGCTGAGGGTTTCATCGACGGCACTGTAGAGGACTACCAAGTCTCGTCATTGCTCCACACGGATTGCGACCTATGCCGATTCATCCGCGCTCGCTCATTGGACGACGAAACAGCACGGGCAGTCGAACTCAGTACGACTGTAGCCTCTTCATTCACGGCTCTTGGTAGAAGAGCTGCAAATTAGGCAAGTGGTGCCTAAGTTCAGCTGATCGTATTTTTTAGAGCTATGAATACGCCATGAGAACATTTACATTAATACATGTAAACGATCATAACGTTCGTTGTTTTAACCTGTTGTACCAGAAAGTGTATTCTGTTTAGTGGGGCATCTGGAGGCGAGAGTTGCGTGACCCCAGGTTGGGTTGGGCAGTGTTCCGCAACGGGTTTGGTGGGTTGGGCGAATGTGCAACAGTGAAGAGGTGGATCTCGCGCGCCACTCAGTGCAGTGAACTGGTGGGCAGGAAAAGACAGTATATTTCTGTCGTGACTCGAAATTTCTGTTTGGGCTTCAGCAATGGACACGTGGCGCGAATTTTGCCAGGAGACATGAGACAGACCAATACTTTACATGACTAAGATGAGAAACGCCGAAAGTCACATGAGGTAGCTCTAAATCAGACTGCGATGCGAAATGATTTAATAGTACCCATCCAGCAGCTACTTACCCTAGAAACAAGCAAGGAGCACCCTCAATAGCCCAGGCGAACTCAGACTACGCGCGCTTGTCATTGGACAAGATTGGGACAAGAACAGTATCTACCTAGACGCGCCAGACAGATCCCGCAGCATAAGTAACCTCGCCATATTGGACAATTCCACCTGGCAGGAGCGTGGCTGAGCGGATAAGGTTAGAAAAGACGCCCGGAAAAGCCGCATCGCAAGTGTGTGCGGCTAGTGTGCGGCGCGGCGTGCCGCAATCGCCGGAGGAACAGAAAAGACGCGCGGCCCAGGGCTTAGCCCACCGGAAGAGGGCGGAGGTGGACCCGCGCCCTAGCTGACACTACATCTAATAAAAGCTTGTAAGCATAAATGCGCTATTAGGGAATGGCAGATGGACGCCGACAGGCCGAGGCGAAACACGAAACTGCGGAGAGGCAAAGAGAAGACGAAAAAGAGAAGAGAGAGAGAGAGAGAGAGAGAGAGAGAGAGAGAGAGAGAGAGAGAGAGAGAGAGAGAGAGAGAGAGAGAGAGAGAGAGAGAGAGAGAGAGAAGAGGAGAGAGAGAGAGAGAGAGAGAGAGAGAGAGAGAGAGAAGAGAGAAGAGAGAAGAGAGAGAGGAGAAGAGAGAGAGAAGAGAGAGAGAGAGAGAGAGAAGAGAGAGAGAGAGAGAGAGAGAAGAGAGAGAGAGAGAGAAGGAGAGGAGAGAGAGAGAGAGAAAGAGAGAAGAAAGAGAGAGAGAGAAGAGAGAGAGAGAGAGAGAGAGAGAGAGAGAGAGAGAGAGAGAGAGAGAGAGAGAGAGGCCGGCGGAGAGAGGAAAATAGCAGTGCTATCACAGGGGATAGACAGGCGGATAGGGGGAGAGGGCAAGAAACACGCTGCGATGGAGGAGGAGGAACAGAGGGAGAGGGCGCAGGGACGGGAGGAGGGTCGCAACTGGTATCCATTCTGCCGAAAATATAGCTTGGGGTGGGAGGGGTTTGCCACCCTATTTACAGCATTGGTTGGGGGGAATAGCCACGGTCCTCTGCGCTTGGGTTGAGAGGATGGCCACGCCACATAGAGCCGATGTTGGGCGGGATAGCACGGGCACACAGGACGTGGGGTGAGAAGGGAGGAATGGTAAACAGGGTGTGGTTGGGGAAGTGGCGCAAGAGTGGACAGCTAGTGTACTGCGTTTGTAGGACGCGGGACGAGAAAGGGATCAAGGGTGGTGAGTTCGGGGGTGAGTTTGCGATGCAGCAATGGTCAATGGGAGCGGGGTGCGAGGGGGGCAAGTCTACATACGGACCGGTTGGGGAGGTGGTTAGGGAGTGGACAGCGCGCGGGGTGTGGGGAAGCAAGGCTGGATAGGGCGCGGGGTGAGAAGTGAAGGGATGCTGGATAGGGCGTGGGGTGGGAGGGGGAGCAAGGATAGATAGGGCGTGGGATGAGAAGGGACGCAAGGCTGGATATGCGTGGGGTGAGACGGGAATCAAGGCTGGGGAGTGCGTGGGGTGAGAGGGGAAGCAAGACAGTTTACAGTGTGAGGTGAGCGGGGAAGCAAGCTGGGTAGGGCGGGGGGGTGTGAGGGGAAGCAATGCAGTTTAGAGTGTTGGGTGAGAGGGGAAGCAAGGCTGGATAGGGCGTGGGGTGAGAGGGGAAGCAAGGCTGGAAAGGTCGTGGGGTGAGAGGGGAAGCAAGGCTGGATAGGGCGTGGGGTGAGAGGGGACGCAAGACAGTTTACAGTGTGGGGAGAGAGGGGAAGCAAGGCTGGGCAGGGCGCGGGGTGAGTGGGGAAATATGGCTGGGTAGGGCGTGGGGTGAGAGGGGAAGCAAGACAGTTTACAGTGTGAGGTGAGCGGGGAAGCAAGGCTGGGTAGGGCGGGGGGTGTGAGGGGAAGCAAGACAGTTTACAGTGTGAGGTGAGCGGGGAAGCAAGGCTGGGTAGGGCGGGGGGTGTGAGGGGAAGCAATGCAGTTTAGAGTGTTGGGTGAGTGGGGAAGCAAGGCTGGATAGGGCATGGGGTGAGAGGGGAAGCAAGGCTGGATAGGGCGTGGGGTGAGAGGGGACGCAAGACAGTTTACAGTGTGGGGAGAGAGGGGAAGCAAGGCTGGGCAGGGCGCGGGGTGAGTGGGGAAATATGGCTGGGTAGTGCGTGGGGTGAGAGGGGAAGCAAGACAGTTTACAGTGTGAGGTGAGCGGGGAAGCAAGGCTGGGTAGGGTGGGGGGTGTGAGGGGAAGCAATGCAGTTTAGAGTGTTGGGTGAGTGGGGAAGCAAGGCTGGATAGGGCATGGGGTGAGAGGGGAAGCAAGGCTGGATAGGGCGTGGGGTGAGAGGGGAAGCAAGGCTGGAAAGGTCGTGGGGTGAGAGGGGAAGCAAGGCTGGATAGGGCATGGGGTGAGAGGGGAAGCAAGGCTGGATAGGTCGTGGGGTGAGAGGGGAAGCAAGGCTGGATAGGGCGTGGGGTGAGAGGGGACGCAAGACAGTTTACAGTGTGGGGAGAGAGGGGAAGCAAGGCTGGGCAAGGCGCGGGGTGAGTGGGGAAATATGGCTGGGTAGGGCGTGGGGTGAGAGGGGAAGCAAGACAGTTTACAGTGTGAGGTGAGCGGGGAAGCAAGGCTGGGTAGGGCCGGGGGGTGAGGGGAAGCAATGCAGTTTAGAGTGTTGGGTGAGTGGGGAAGCAAGGCTGGATAGGGCATGGGGTGAGAGGGGAAGCAAGGCTGGATAGGGCGTGGGTTGAGAGGGGAAGCAGGGCTGGGTAGGGCGGGTGGTGAGAGGGGAAGCAATGCAGTTTAGAGTGTCGGGTGAGTGGGGAAGCAAGGCTGGATAGGGCATGGGGTGAGAGGGGAAGCAAGGCTGGAAAGGGCGTGGGGTGAGAGGGGAAGCAAGGCTGGATAGGGCGTGGGGTGAGCGGGGAAGCAAGGCTGGGTAGGGCGGGGGGTGAGAGGGGTAAGCAATGCAGTTTAGAGTGTCGGGTGAGTGGGGAAGCAAGGCTGGGTTAGGGCGTGCGGTGAGAAGTGAATGGATGCTGGATATGGCGCGGGGTGAGAGGGGGAGCAAGGCTAGATAGGGCGTGGGGTGTGAGAGTGTAAGGGATGCTGGATGCGTGGTATGCCCGGTTGAGCAAGAGTGGAGTGGGTGTGGGGTGAGAACGGGAGCAAGTGTGGGTAGGGTGCTGATTGAAACGGGAGAACACGGCTGGAAAATACCCGTTGAGAGCGCAGGGTGCATGTTGGATAGGGCGTGGGGAGATAGGGGAAGCTGGGAAAATGGACAGGCCACGCAAGATTTGATGGATTTTCCAGCCGGGCAACGACAAAGCAAACCCAACCAGCAGTGTCAAGAGTCCGGATCTAAGCACACAGCCTACCACCACAGCTCTGCACCCCTATGTCGGGCCGGAGTTGGGAAATCCGCGGGTAGTGTCAAGAATCCGGATCTAGCCACACAGCCTACCACCACAGCTCTGCACCCCTATGTCTCCACCTCACCCACCCCACCTGATACAATGCTCCCTCCCTCTCTCTCGCCAATTGCCTCATACCGAGTTTAGCTTGCGAAACTCTACCATGGCATGATGCTGGGGCTGAAAGTCAGTGGCTGGGGGATTGGGCTTTTCAAGCATGGCATGTTGCATGTTTATTATGCATGATGTTGTGCTTCTGGGTTGATCATGCATTGCAACAGAACCAGTGCACCACATCTCCCTGTTCAGCAAACCCCCCCCCCCCCCCCCACCTTTTCCGGTTTGCTATGCCTCATCCCGGTTTGTGGATAGGCTGTGGGGTGAGTGGGGGAGCACCGCTGCATTAGTGCATGGAGTAAAATAGGAAGCGACGGTACAGAGGGCGCTAGGTGACCATGGGAGTAAGGCTGAATAGGGGCGTATAGCGTAAGCGGTGGGGGCGTAGATAGGCCGTGGGGTGAGGGGGAACGGTGGGAGAGAGTGGGGAGAGGGAAGGGAGCATGGATGGATAGGGTGTGGGGTGAAATGGGGAGCTAGGGTTCAGAGGGCTCGGGGGGACCACTGTAGCAAGGCTGGATAGAGTGCAGCCTACGAGAGGGAGCATCGGTAGATATGCTCTGGGGTGCGATGAGGAGCTAGGCTGTGGGGTGCGCGGTTGCAGGAGGGAGCAAGATGGATAGGGCAAGATGCAGAGCAAGGTGGGAGATGCGGAGCAAGGGGCCAGCTGCGGAGCAGGGTGGGAGCAAGTGTTCATGTGATGTGGATTGGGAGGGTGAGAAAGGGGATATTGGAGGGTCATGTTTGGCAAGGAGGAGTTGCTATCCCTCGATTCAAACCCATCCCCATGGAAATTGGCAAGCAATGTTCCACATGGGCTATGCTTGTCTTCACTACTCTGTGTGTGTGGCAGAAGGGTGGTGACAGTGTCGAGAATGTTGGGCGCGAGGCGGGCGGAACGAGCCCACATGGCGGGCAGCGTGGGGATCTAGTATACATGTGCATACCGACTGTCGGTAAGTGAGGGTACGAGAACAGCCTTGACAATGTAATGAGGGTTGCCCACTACGCAATCATTCATTTGTGGTGCCACGCCTCAGCCCCCACAGTTGGGTTGTTGGTGACGGGTGAAATATAATGGGCGCACCTGTTGTGCAAGGAGTGGATGATCCCTTGTGGTACTGGGTCGCGTTGAAATATGAGAACCATCACCAATGTCGTGAACCAAACTGCACATGTTGCCCCCTTTCTGCGCTCCGTACTGTACAGGAGCCTTGTGGGGACGGGCAACCCGCAATGCAGCACGGGCATGCCAAACATACGATGTGCGCCGACACATGTAGAGTGGTCGTTACGAGCACCCATCTGCTACTTGTGCATGGGGTTGAGCGTGCTCATGCCTGGGCCGCGTTTGGCCACACTCAGTGACCTACTAAGAATCTACATGCACGCTGCCCCCGAACGTAACAGCGAGATTACGGCAGGCTGCCGCGAATGCAGGTGAGCTGACGTGTGTACATCAACTCGTCAAAAAGTATATGTGAAGGTACGTGTATTGGAATAACAAGGAACTAATGGTTCGTTTGTGCTGGTGCACAACGCAGGACCTCATGGGCACGCAGCCAATGAGGTGGTGAAACTACATCTTGCGGCTTCGTCCACTACGTTCTGGAAACGAATGGGCCGGGGTGCGGCGAAGATGGATGACATTCTGGACCGGCGGGAATAGAGAGTTGGCTGGTGTGGATTACGACTTCCCACCCTGGGAGGAGGTGGGGAGGGGTGGTATGCGGAGGGTCAACGGAAATGGATGGGGTGGCGCACGCAAGGGATCAGATGGGTAAATCATCAAGCAACAGGTGTGTGGATGTCTTTAGGATGACTTAGTGGTCGCGTCAAGTCGTTGAAATGGGAGATGAGACAGACATCGGTGCTAACGTGCGACAATGTTCCTGTAGATGGGGCCGCGCCGGCGGGAGCGAGCACGTCGGAGGAGTCGGACGACAGTTCGGCGACAGATACTGGAGGACAGCAGCGCGGAGATGGCAATGGGGGGGGGAGGCTGCCATGATGCGCCGACAAGGGGGGGAGGTTACTCCGGTACTGCGAGGCAAGAAGGTCGTGATCCGGCAGCTAGGGGGGGGGGGGTGGCTCGCATATGGGTGAGAGTGCTGAAGGATCTGGTGCCATGGGCAGTCCGAGAAGGGTCCCATGAAACGGGGGCACGTCTTGGAGATGGGGGGATATCTGCAAACGATGCAGCCGAGGCGGTCGATGTTCATGACGGGTGAGTGCTCTAGGATCCTGGTGGCAATTTTGAGAGGACCCTAAGATATTCGCGTGCGCAATCTATAGGAGGAATGCAACACCTAGAGTATCGTCCGCTTTGTCATGCAACTGAGTCCGACACAGGCCACAGTACACCACAACCGTGTTCTGTCATTCCATGTCGTACTTGCAGATCAGCACCACGAGAGGGACCGGCCCCAAGGCGGGTGCCGCAAGGGTGGAAATCCCATCCAAACTGGGACGACTTTCCATCGGACATGCTATGTTTCCTTGATCCGAGGGTGATGGTTTCCTTCTATTGTGGCCGGCGTTGGGTTACTGTCAGAAAAATGGCTGTCAGGGTGAGATGATGCTTGCATCATGGAAGAGGTCGTGGGCGTGTTTTGGAATGCTGTGGATGTGCACCTCTTGTCCTACAAAGGATAAGATGTGGTCGACCAGTAGGGTAAGGGACGATTTGCCATCGAGTAAGCCTGGACCACGAACCCCTCCAGTGATGCATAAGCTTGTGGGAGCCTTTGCTCTAGCAGGAATCGGGTATCAACAAACTTGGGAGATATGTCGCAGCTTGGGTGTTCCACGTCCAGGCCATGGAACATTTTACCGCTTCATGGGTGGCGATAGTGGTCTATGGAGTGCGATCATAGAGCAGGCCAAAAGCAGTATGGAAGCAGTTCGAGTGAGCATGTCACAGCGTCCAGTAAATAGAAGATGGCTGTGCATCGATGGTCGTTGGTCGAATGTTCGCGAAGCCAAATGGTGCACGGTGTCGTTCATGGACCGTGAATCCCGAAAAATCATGATGTGTAAAAACACTAGGAGAGGGAGGGATGACGACTCATCGGTGATGCTAGAGAGGGTAGCGTTCAACCAGGGCATGGACGAGTTAGTGAATAGTGGTTTTGGGCTAGAGGGCATTGTCACGGATGAGGGAAACACTTATAGTGGAGCCGCCAACGAGCGAGGTGTGAAGCACCAAGTAGATTGGTGGCATAAGTGTGGTTCTGTGGTCCGTAACTTTAGGGAAAAGGTGCAGGACGCGACTCGAAAGGCTGCACGGTAGACGGGGCAATCGTATGTGAGGATCTATATCTAATCACAGTGAAAAAACTGTTAGAGTGGTTAGGGCATCCTTCCCGAGGTGGGGGGGTAGCAGATCGCGGGGAAAAAAGAAATCATTCGCGCAGTATGTCTTTTGGCGTGCGTTTGAGTCAAAGACATGAAGGAGTCGGATGCAAAGTATTTGCACCTAGAGCTGCAACAAGTAGTGAGGTTGGAAAGGGGAGTTAGGACAGCCAACAACACGGGACGAGGGGAAGTACCAAGGGAGCAGGGGGCGGGGGCGGTAGGAGGAGATGCGCCAGAGGAAAGTGAAAGCGACAGGAATGGAGGCATGGCTGAGGGGGTACGGAGAGGATGCCGGACGCTATGGTTAGATGGTCTGATGTGGAGGAATTGTGGGATGGTGACGTCCATCCAGTGCGGGGGATACGGCCCCACTCGCACGCATCGATGTTGCTTGTCCAAGCATGGAACGGCATCGGGGAGGGGCGTCACTTCATGATGGAAGACGATCAAGTACCAAATACAAACCCAGGTGATATGTAGTAGAGCTTTCTGTGTGGAGAGAAACGGCTATGAACGGATGTGCGTGATCATTCAAATCGGTTATTGAGTTCATCTTGCAGTCGATCGGGTTCTCATGTGAGCGGCAATCACATGCGCTCTGATTTTGTGCGTGCAGGCAACCAAGCCCACATGGGCGGTGGCGACATGGATGTGGAGGGAGAGGAAAACAACAGACAGGGAAGTGGGGCAGACGAGAACGTGGATCCGGCAGCGGGGACCCAGCAGCAGAGCGGCAGGCGTTGGGGTCGGCGAGCCCCAAGAAGACGGACGCGTAGAGGGTCGGCTGCCGGTGGGGAAGACAGCGGGGCACCACGGGGGGGCAAAAAGGTGCACACCGTGGCGGACAGGTTGGGCGTGCACTTTTATCATTGTATGCTGCGTAGCGGGGCACGGTCGGCTGACGGGAACACTCCGACTCCCGAGGAGGTATCGGAGGAGTTGTGCCTGTGTGCTGACACTGGGCAGGGGATCACTCACGGTGTGGTGCACGGGCAGGTGCAACGCCAAAATGCGTGTCGGAGAACTGGGGTCCTGAGTGCGCTATATACGAGCGGAACTCCGCTACACACTTGGCAGTGAGGGATTGGTGTCGTAGGAACTTTAGTATAGCCAAGGTGGCTTGCATTGTGGAGGGCGCTACGAGTTCCATGAATGAGTCATTTCATTCGCTCATTCTGAAGTACGCCCCAAAAAGAAACAGGTTTCAAGGAAGCTATGACGCGAGGGTGGCTCTGGCAGTAATACATTGGAACAATTGCATGGACCGGATCGTGCGCGCTTTTGTCACGCGTGTGCGTCATATCACGAGAGTGCGGCGGCGGACGGAGGGGACCGGGTACTGGGTCCGATGGACTGGTGTTGGGTCGACAACATCCTACACGAGTGGCGGCGACCCTCGGAGGAACAGACTGATGATGATCTTGCGTCGACGGCCATGAATGGTTCGCCTGCAACTCGGGCACATGACGGGGACAGCAACACCTCAGACAGCAGTCTCGCCTCCCGACATTGCGTCTCCCGGAATTTCAGTGGGCTCCAACGTGCACAATTTGAGACTTCGGCAGTCGACACGAGCCGCGCGACGCGAGCCCCGGCCCTTGGGGCACGGCGCAGCCTAAACGGTGAGTTGTATCGTTATGTTGCCGTCAACCCGAGCCGTGCCTCCTAGCATGCCTTGTAACTTGGACTTGACGCACAACGAACCGCGAGCACGTCCCAACTCTGGTTGCCATGCACATGCTTCACGACACGTGTTGTCTGACTCTCCCCCCCTAAACCCGCCTCCCTCTCTCCCCTATTTACAAAAAGGGGCCATGGTCCTTATGCCACAATAATACCACAACCGCGGAGGTGGAGTGTTGGGGACTTTTACACCTGCTCTGGCCCAGTTTTTTTTTGGTGTGCCTCCCACATAGTTATCCGGCCTGCGCACCGTTTTTGTGAGCTGGTCTCCCTCCCCCACCCCTCCACCCTGTGCCCCTCTGCCCCGCTGACCACTCTGACTTCCCTTTCCGTCCCCAATCTTCCCCCCGGTGCCTAACCACCCTTGCCCCCTCTTTCCCTGGCGCTAACCACCCTGCTCCCTCGTCCTCACCCCTGCTTAACCCACCTCTTGCTGCCCCCTCTGTCCCTGTGCGCTGACCACTCCTGACTTCCTTCTCCCCCCGTGCACTAACCCACTTGTGCCCCCGCCCCTCCTGTCCCTGTGCGCTAACCACCCTGTCTCTTCCCCCTCTCCCCCCGCTGCCCCTAACCGACTTTGTGCCCACGCCCCCCTCTGTCCCTGTGCGCTACCACCCTGTCCTCCCTCTCCCCCCGTGCCCTAACCCACCTTGCCACCCCTCTGTCCCTGTGCGCTAACCACCCTGTCCTCCTTCTCCACCCCGTGCCCTAACCCTCCTTGCTGCCCCTCTGTCCCTGTGCGCTGACCACTCTGACTTCCCTTCTCCCCCCGTGCACTAACCCATCGTGCCGCCCCTCTGTCCCTGTGCGCTAACCACCCTGTCCTCCCCTCTCCCCCCAGTGCCCTACCCACCTTGCCACCCCTCTATCCCTGTGCGCTAACCACCCTGTCCTCCCTTCTCACCCCGTGCCCTAACCCTCCTTGCTGCCCCTCTGTCCCTGTGCGCTGACCACTCTGACTTCCCTTCGCCCCCCCGTGCACTAACCCACCTTGCTACCCCTCTTTCCCTGTGCACTAACCACCCTGGCTTCCCCTCTCCCCCAGTGCACTAACCCACCCTGCTGCCCCTCTGTCCCTGTTAGCTAACCCTGCCTACCCCTCTCACCCGTGCTCCAACCCACCTTGCTGCCCCTCTGTCCCTGTGCGCTGACCACTCTGACTTCCCTTCTCCCCCCGTGCACTAACCCACCTTGCCGCCCCTCTGTCCCTGTGCGCTAACCACCCTGTCCTCCCCTCTCACCCCGTGCCCTAACCCTCCTTGCGGCCCCACTGTCCCTGTCCGCTGACCACTCTGACTTCCCCTCTCCCCCGTGCACTAAGCCATTTTGCCGCCCCTCTGTCCCTGTGCACTACCACCCTGCTTTCCCGTCTCACCCCATGCACTAACCCACCTTGCTGCCCCTCTGTCCCTGTGCGCTAACCACCCTACCTTCCCCCTCACCCCATGCCCTTACCCACCTTGCTGACCCTCTCTCCCTGAGCGCTAACCACCCTGGCTTCCCCTCTCCCCCCAGTGCACTAACCCACCCTGCTGCCCCTCTGTCCCTGTTAGCTATCCCTGCCTACCCTCACCCCGTGCTCCAACCCACCTTGCTGCCCCTCTGTCCCTATGCGCTGACCACTCTGACTTCCCTTCTCCCCCCGTGCACTAACCCACCTTGCCGCCCCTCTGTCCCTGTGCGCTAACCACCCGTCCCTCCTCTCACCCCGTGCCCTAACCCTCCTTGCGGCCCCACTGTCCCTGTCCGCTGACCACTCTGACTTCCCCTCTCCCCCGTGCACTAAGCCATTTTGCCGCCCCTCTGTCCCTGTGCACTAACCACCCTGCTTTCCCGTCTCACCCCATGCACTAACCCACCTTGCTGCCCCTCTGTCCCTGTGCGCTACCCACCCTACCTTCCCCCCTCACCCCATGCCCTTACCCACCTTGCTGACCCTCTCTCCCTGAGCGCTAACCACCCTGGCTTCCCCTCTCCCCCAGTGCACTAACCCACCCTGCTGCCCTCTGTCCCTGTTAGCTAACCCTGCCTACCCCTCTCACCCCGTGCTCCAACCCTCCTTGCTGCCCTCTGTCCCTGTGCGCTGACCACTCTGACTTCCCTTCCCCCCCGTGCACTACCCACCTTGCTGCCCCTTTGTCCCTGTGCACTAACCACTGTGCTTTCCCGTCTCACCCCATGCACTAACCCACCTCGCTGCCCCTCTGTCCCTGTGCACTAAACACCCTGGCTTCCCCTCTTCCCCTGGTGCCCTAACCCACCTTGCTGCCCTCTGTCCCTGTGCGCTAACCACCCTGTCCTCCCTCTCACCCCGTGCCCTAACCCTCCTTGCTGCCCTCTGACCCTGTGCGCTAACCACTCTGACTTCCCCTCTCCCTCCGTTGCACTATCCAACATTGCCTCCCTCTGGCCCTGTGCACTAACCACCCTGTCCTACCCTCTCAGACTTAGGATCTATCCTAACCCGCGTCGTCCATCTCCTCTCGACACATCAGGCAAAGAGTCGTAATCACTAGCACCAGATGAACCTTCCCCCTTCGCACCTTCGCTTGGATTCGTCATCATCGCATCCATGTTCCCCACTCTTGTCTTAGTTTCCTTGTTTGTTCTCTGCTTCGTTATGGCTTGCAGGTTGTCTCCCCCGTTCACCAGGGTGCTGTTTTGTCTCGGATTGCTCCCCTCAGCCACCCCTCTCTGGTGGGGGTATCCTATTGCAGCATCTTTTTGAATCCGGGGTGTAATTATTCAAGAATGCCAGCCAACTAGCTCGGAGCTTTGCTACTCATATTTTGATAGCATGTTACATTCTATGTGTAATACTACAAACATGCACTGTGCGTGGGGGGTTGTGGGAGAAGATGTGGCTCTCATTTCCCTCCATGCCGATATTGCAAGGCGGGATGCCTCCTGACAGTTTCTCAACTAACCTAGTGAAAGTCATTGGGTTTGACCGATGGCTCAAAATACACTTTGCTGCATTGCCTAGATCATGCATGTGCCGGTGATAGTCTTTTGTAGTTGCTTTGGGATGGAATCTGAGCACAAAGGCCCAGTCGTTGCATTCCGCAAAAGAAAGCGTAGCCGAGGGAGTTTATGCTGGGATGCGCCATTGTGCTGGTCCTGGAGCCCGAAACTGGGAGTCGGGTCATGATGATGTGGAGACGTAGAAGAGGGGGGGGGCAGTGGTGAGGGGGAGGTGGGTGGGTCTTTGTGGGAAACTCGTGTCGCCTTTATCCCATAACCTTTAGTTATCACCCCATACAATGACCCACCTTGCCGCCCCTCTGTCCCTGTGCGCTAACCACCCTGCCTTCCCCTCTCACCCCGTGCTCTAACCCTCCTTGCTGCCCCTCTGTCCCTGTACGCTAACCACTCTGCCTTCCCTCTCACCCCGTGCAGTAACCCCCCTTGCTGCCCCTCTCTCCCTGTGCACTAACCACCCTGCCTTCCCTTCTCACCCTGTGCAGTAACCCCCCTTCCTGCCCCTCTTTCCCTGAGCGCTAACCACCCAGACTTCCCCTCTCCCCCTGGTGCATGCGAGGCAGACAGGGGAGGCAAGGCGGAGAGGGGAGGCGTGGCGGAGAGGGGAGGCGAGGTGGAGAGGGAAGGCAAGGCAGAGAGGGGAGGCAAGGCGTAGAGGGGAGGCGAGGCAGAGAGTGGAGGGGGGGCGAGTCAGAGAGGGGAGGCGAGGCAAAGAGGGGAGGAAAGGCAGAGAGGGGAGGCGTGGCGGAGAGGGGAGGAGAGGCGGAGGGGAGGCGAGGCAGAGAGGGGAGGCGAGGCGGAGTGGGGAGGTGAGGCAGAAAGGGGAGGGTGGTTAGCGTACAGGGACAGAGGGGAAGCAAGGAGGGCTAGTGCATGGGGCGAGAGGGGACGGCAGGGTGGTTAGCGCACAGGGACAGAGGGCCTCTCCGCCTCGCCTCCCCTCTCCGCCTCGCCTCCCCTCTCTGCCTCGCCTCCCCTCTCTGCTTGCCTCTCCTCTACGCCTCACCTCCCTCTCCGCCACGCCTCCCCTCTCTGTCTCGCCTCCCCTCTACGCCTCGCCTCCCCTCTCTGCCTTGCCTGCCCTCTCCGCCTCGCCTCCCCTCTCCGCCTCGCCTCCCCTCTCTGCCTCGCCTCCCCCCTCTGCCTCGCCTCCCCCTTCTGCTTGCCTCCCCTCTCTGATTCGCCCCCCCCTCTCTGCCTCGCCTCCCCTCTCCGCCACGCCTCCCCTCTCTGCCTCGCCTCCCCTCCCCACCTCGCCACCCTCTCCGCCACGCCTCCCCCTTCTGCCTCGCCTCCCTCTCAGCCACACCTCCACCTCTCCGCCTCGCCTCCCCTCTCCGCCACACCTCCCCTCTCCGCCTCGCCTCCCCTCTCAGCCTCGCCTCCCCTCTCAGCCTCGCCTCCCCTCTCCGCCTCGCCTCCCCCTCTGCCTCGCCTCCCCCTCTGCTTGCCTCCCCTCTCTGACTCGCCCCCCCTCTCTGCCTCGCCTCCCCTCTCTGCCTCGCCCCCCCTCTCTGCCTCGCCTCTCCTCTCTGCCTCGCCTCCCCTCCCCACCTCGCCACCCTCTCCGCCACGCCTCCCCCTTCTGCCTCGCCTCCCCTCTCAGCCTCGCCTCCCTCTCAGCCTCGCCTCCCCTCTCCGCCTCGCCTCCCCCCTCTGCCTCGCCTCCCCCCTGCTTGCCTCCCCTCTCTGATTCGCCCCCCCTCTCTGCCTCGCCTCCCCTCCGCCACGCCTCCCCTCTCTGCCTCGCCTCCCCTCCCCACCTCGCCACCCCTCTCCGCCACGCCTCCCCCTTCTGCCTCGCCTCCCCTCTCAGCCACACTCCCCTCTCCGCCTCGCCTCCCCTCTCCGCCACACCTCCCCTCTCCGCCTCGCCTCCCCTCTCAGCCTCGCCTCCCTCTCAGCCTCGCCTCCCCTCTCCGCCTCGCCTCCCCCTCTGCCTCGCCTCCCCCCTCTGCTTGCCTCCCCTCTCTGACTCGCCCCCCCTCTCTGCCTCGCCTCCCCTCTCTGCCTCGCCCCCCTCTCTGCCTCGCCTCTCCTCTCTGCCTCGCCTCCCTCCCCACCTCGCCACCCTCTCCGCCACGCCTCCCCCTTCTGCCTCGCCTCCCCTCTCCGCCACACCTCCCCTCTCCGCCTCGCCTCCCCTCTCAGCCTCGCCTCCCTCTCAGCCTCGCCTCCCCTCTCCGCCTCGCCTCCCCCCTCTGCCTCGCCTCCCCCCTCTGCTTGCCTCCCTCTCTGATTCGCCCCCCCTCTCTGCCTCGCCTCCCCTCTCCGCCACGCCTCCCCTCTCTGCCTCGCCTCCCCTCCCCACCTCGCCACCCCTCTCCGCCACGCCTCCCCCTTCTGCCTCGCCTCCCCTCTCAGCCACACCTCCCCTCTCCGCCTCGCCTCCCCTCTCCGCCACACCTCCCCTCTCCGCCTCGCCTCCCCTCTCAGCCTCGCCTCCCCTCTCAGCCTCGCCTCCCCTCTCCGCCTCGCCTCCCCCTCTGCCTCGCCTCCCCCTCTGCTTGCCTCCCCTCTCTGACTCGCCCCCCTCTCTGCCTCGCCTCCCCTCTCTGCCTCGCCCCCCTCTCTGCCTCGCCTCTCCTCTCTGCCTCGCCTCCCCTCCCCACCTCGCCACCCCTCTCCGCCACGCCTCCCCCTTCTGCCTCGCCTCCCCTCTCCGCCACACCTCCCCTCTCCGCCTCGCCTCCCCTCTCAGCCTCGCCTCCCCTCTCAGCCTCGCCTCCCCTCTCCGCCTCGCCTCCCCCTCTGCCTCGCCTCCCCCCTCTGCTTGCCTCCCCTCTCTGATTCGCCCCCCTCTCTGCCTCGCCTCCCCTCTCCGCCACGCCTCCCCTCTCTGCCTCGCCTCCCTCCCCACCTCGCCACCCCTCTCCGCCACGCCTCCCCTTCTGCCTCGCCTCCCCTCTCAGCCACACCTCCCCTCTCCGCCTCGCCTCCCCTCTCCGCCACACCTCCCCTCTCCGCCTCGCCTCCCCTCTCAGCCTCGCCTCCCCTCTCAGCCTCGCCTCCCCTCTCCGCCTCGCCTCCCCCTCTCTGCTCGCCTCCCCCCTCTGCTTGCCTCCCCTCTCTGACTCGCCCCCCTCTCTGCCTCGCCTCCCTCTCTGCCTCGCCCCCCTCTCTGCCTCGCCTCTCCTCTCTGCCTCGCCTCCCCTCCCCACCTCGCCACCTCTCCGCCACGCCTCCCCCTTCTGCCTCGCCTCCCCTCTCCGCCACACCTCCCCTCTCCGCCTCGCCTCCCCTCTCAGCCTCGCCTCCCCTCTCAGCCTCGCCTCCCCTCTCCGCCTCGCCTCCCCCTCTGCCTCGCCTCCCCCTCTGCTTGCCTCCCCTCTCTGATTCGCCCCCCTCTCTGCCTCGCCTCCCCTCTCCGCCACGCCTCCCCTCTCTGCCTCGCCTCCCCTCCCCACCTCGCCACCCCTCTCCGCCACGCCTCCCCTTCTGCTCGCCTCCCCTCTCAGCCACACCTCCCTCTCCGCCTCGCCTCCCCTCTCCGCCACACCTCCCCTCTCCGCCTCGCCTCCCCTCTCAGCCTCGCCTCCCCTCTCAGCCTCGCCTCCCCTCTCCGCCTCGCCTCCCCCTCTGCCTCGCCTCCCCCTCTGCTGCTGCCTCCCCTCTCTGACTCGCCCCCCCTCTCTGCCTCGCCTCCCCTCTCTGCCTCGCCCCCCTCTCTGCCTCGCCTCTCCTCTCTGCCTCGCCTCCCCTCCCACCTCGCCACCCCTCTCCGCCACGCCTCCCCTTCTGCCTCGCCTCCCCTCTCCGCCACACCTCCCCTCTCCGCCTCGCCTCCCCTCTCAGCCTCGCCTCCCTCTCAGCCTCGCCTCCCCTCTCCGCCTCGCCTCCCCCTCTGCCTCGCCTCCCCCTCTGCTTGCCTCCCCTCTCTGACTCGCCCCCCTCTCTGCCTCGCCTCCCCTCTCAGCCTCGCCTCCCTCTCCGCCTCGCCTCCCCCCTCTGCCTCGCCTCCCCCCTCTGCTTGCCTCCCCTCTCTGACTCGCCCCCCTCTCTGCCTCGCCTCTCCTCTCTGCCTCGCCTCCCCTCCCCACCTCGCCACCCCTCTCCGCCACGCCTCCCCCTTCTGCCTCGCCTCCCCTCTCCGCCACACCTCCCCTCTCCGCCTCGCCTCCCCTCTCTGCCTCGCCTCCCTCTCAGCCTCGCCTCCCCTCTCCGCCTCGCCTCCCCCCTCTGCCTCGCCTCCCCCTCTGCTTGCCTCCCCTCTCTGACTCGCCCCCCTCTCTGCCTCGCCTCCCCTCTCCGCCACGCCTCCCCTCTACGCCTCGCCTCCCTCCCCACCTCGCCACCCCTCCCGCCACGCCTCCCCCTTCTGCCTCGCCTCCCCTCTCAGCCTCGCCTCCCCTCTCCGCCTCGCCTCCCCTCTCTGCCACGCTTCTTATCCCGCGTGGCTCCCCCTCCCACTTCGCTTCGTATGTTGCATTGCTCCCCTTCTCAACCCGCCTCCTATCTCGCGGTGCTTCCCCTCATCCCCCTCGCCGCTCTCCTCTCTTTAGGCGCCTCTCTCCTCTCTCCGCCACCTCTCTCCTCCCGCGTCTCCTGTCTCACCTCCCGCCATCTCTCTCCTCCCTACTCGCCTTTATCCCCTCTCCTCGCCTACCTCCTCTCGCGCCGCCGCTTTCAGCCATGTCTAGCCCGTGCCTTTCGCGTGTTGCTCACTTCTCTCGCCATGCCTCTACCATACGCCTCGCTCCTCTCCTCTCGCGTCGTCTCTCCCCTGTCTCGTCGCCGCTCTCGTCTCGCCTAGCCTCTATCCTTGCCTAGCCTCTGTCCTCCCGCGTCCGACTGTCTCCTCACGCATCGCCTGTCCTCTCGCCTTACCTCTCTCTTCTCACCACGTGTCGCTATTTCCTCTGGCGTCGCCTCTCGAATTTCGATCCGCCCATCTCCTCTTGCGTCGCCTCTGTCCTCCCGCGTCGTCTGTCTCCTCACGCCTTACTTCTCTCCTCTCAGCTCACATCTCTCCCCTCGCCTCGTCTCACTCTATCCTACCGCGAGGCCTCTCTCCTTATCGAGTCGCTACATTCCTTCGCGTCCCTCTCTCCTACCGCAAAGCCTCTCCTATCGCGTCGCCTCTCCTCCAGCGAGAGCCGCTCGCCTCTTGCCTTGTCATTATCCTCTCGCATCACCCTAAACCCTATTCTGATGCCTCACTTGCGACAGAGTCAATTCATCACGTGAGACTTGTCTTGGCTTTTTCGTCCATATCTGGAAGTACGCGCTTTGCTCCTAACTCCCCGACACAAATGGGTGGACCTTGTGGGATCTGTCTACCTCCTCGTCCCAAATTACCATCAAACTGGGCCCACGCTATTTCCGTCCCTGGCTGGCTTGGTTTGTCATGTTCTTGTGCGAAAAGGGGTGGTTAGCCCCTCCGGCATTTTCCCGGTCTGGGTGAGGGTGGATTGGGTTACCAACCCGAACCACATCAAACTGGGCCCAGTTTGATGGTCAACCTTGCTAATTTGGGACCTGGGCTTTAAAGCGCGGATTCCCAAAACCCCCGAAGTCAAAAACTTAGGTTTTGAGAGGGGGATTGGGCGAAATTCGCGAGAGTCACGAAACGCAGCAAAGATAGCGGGTTGGACGCGAGGGGCAATGAAGGCCTCCGCGAACAAAGCCCCGCCTCGGCAGGCATGAGCAGTGTCGCCAGCCCTCGTGTGCGACGAATTGGCACTACGCGACGATTCGCCCAGCTCACGCCAGCACATCATACGCCAAAAAGTACTGCGCCAAAAAGCACAAGCTTGCGCGCTGTGCTAAAAGAAACAGTGAAAAGAACTTGCCATGAGAAATCTACTAAATTAAACTTAGGACAAGCATGTTATCTTCCTACCAACATTACATAAATGCATGTGTCGACTATAGTCTTCCAGCATGTGGAACACAGGGAAACTTTAGCACGAAGAAGTAACTCAAGAACAAATACATCGAAGAAATCATGCATATTGTATGGGAAAAAATGGAGGTCACATTCCCTCCCATCAAATTGTCAAACATGTGTATTTGTCATGTTTGTATAGACTGTATAGAGTCACCTCTTAGAGGTTACAAAAACTTAGATATATTTGTGTGTACTCTCACTTTACATTCATTCAATTATTCTGATATGGTATCACGCGTAGGTAGGATCCCCCCCCCCCCCACCCACCGCTTCCGCTCATGCCCCCTAGCGCCCCACCTGGGCCCCGTCGCGCTCCTCCCAGGCCCCGTCGCGCTCCTCCCAGGCCCCGTAGCGCCCCTCCTGGGCCCCGTCGCGCCCCTCCTGGGCCGTAGCGCCCCTCCAGGCCCCGCGCGCCCCTCCTGGGCTTCGTAGCGCCCCTCCAGGCCCGTCGCGCCCTCCCAGGCCCCGTCGCGCTCCTCCCAGGCCCCTAGCGCCCCTCCTGGGCCCCGTCGCGCTCCTCCCAGGCCCGTAGCGCCCCGTCGCGCCCTCCTGGGCCCCGTAGCGCCCCTCCTGGGCCTCGTCGCGCCCCTCCTGGGCTTCGTAGCGCCCCTCCTGGGCCCTGTACGCCCTCCCAGGCCCCGTCGCGCCCCTCCCAGGCCCGTCGCGCCCCTCCCAGGCCCCTAGCGCCCCTCCTGGGCCCCGTCGCGCTCCTCCCAGGCCCGTAGCGCCCCGTCGCGCCCCTCCTGGGCCCCGTAGCGCCCCTCCTGGGCCTCGTCGCGCCCCTCCTGGGCTTCGTAGCGCCCCTCCTGGGCCCTGTAACGCCCTCCCAGGCCCCGTCGCGCCCCTCCCAGGCCCCTAGCGCCCCTCCTGGGCCCCGTCGCGCTCCTCCCAGGCCCTCGTAGCGCCCCTCCTGGGCTCGTCGCGCCCCTCCTGGGCCCCGTCGCGCCCTCCAGGCCCCGTAGCGCCCCTCCTGGGCCGTCGCGCCCCTCCTGGGCCCGTAGCGCCCCTCCTGGGCCCCGTCGCGCCCCTCCTGGGCCCCGTAGCGCCCCTCCTGGGCCCGTCGCGCCCTCCTGGCCCGTAGCGCCCCTCCTGGGCCCCGTCGCGCCCCTCCGGCCCCGTAGCGCCCCTCCGGCCCGTCGTACCCGTCGCCGCCGCCCGGCCCGTCGTGCCCGCCCGGCGCCGTCGCCCGCCCGCCCGTCGCCGCCGCCCCCCCGTCGCCCGCCCGGCGCCGTCGCACCCTGCCCGGCCCCGTCGCGCCGCCCGGCCCCGTCGCACCCGCCCGGCCGTCGCACCCTGCCCGGCCCCGTCGCAGCCGCCCGGCCCCGTCGCACCAGCCCGGCCGCCGTCCCGCTCGCCCGGCCCCGTCGCACCGGCCCGGCCCTGCCGCACTCGCCCGGCCCCGTCGCCCCAGCCCGGCCCCGTCGCGCCCGCTCGGCCCCGTCGCCCCGTCCCGGCCCTGTCGCACCAGCCCGGCCCGTCGCGCCCGCCCGGCCCCGTCGGGCCAGCCCCGGCCCCGTCCTCCTCACTGGTACGGTTCCCCCCCCCCCCACCCCCGCCTGCTCCGTGCCGCCTGCCCCTGCACCGCACTGCACCGCACTGCACCGCCTGCACCGCACTGCACCGCCGACAGTACCGCACTGCACCGCACTGCACCGCACTGTATCCACAGTACCGCACTGCACCGCACTGTATCGCACTGCACCGCACCCCACCTAGCTGCACCGCCCTGCACAGCACTGGACTGTTCCTGATGGCGGCGGAGCTTCGCTTCGACGCTGAAGGTCAGCCCCTAGAGTTCGAGGCGTGGCTTGCCGACCTCCGCCGCCAACTCACTGGCCAGCGGCAGGATGGTGAACCGCTTTCCGCACACCTTGACGGTACGCTCCCCTGCCCTGACCCTCCTGCTATTCTGCCCGCTGACCCCACACCCACTGAGCGTGAGTCTACTGCTGCCACTGCCCGTGCGCGCTCTGTCTGGCTTTCTCGCGATGCTGTCGCCCAGCTTGCCATTAGCAACGCCCTCCCCCCGTCCGAGCGTCCTCGCTTTAGGTCCCTCACTACTGCTCAGGCATACTTAGATGCTGTCATCAAGCGCTATTCCACCCCTCCGGCTGCCTCGGTGGGTCGCCTGATCCTCCCGCTGCTCTTTCCTGACCTTGCTTCGTTCCCCACCTGTCTCTGACCTCGCTGCCCACCTGCGCTCGATAGAGGAGACCTGGCGCGCCGCCTGCACTGACGCACAGCTTAGAGCCCACCAGCCGCCCATTACCTCAACCCTCTACCTGCTTGCCACCCACCTCCCTGACCGCCTTGCAGTCGCCCGCGACCGCTTCCTTAGTGTTCACCCCCGCAGACCTCACCCTCACTGACTTTGTCGACACCCTGACTGTGATAGAGACCCGTCACCGCTCCATCGCCCAGGCGAGCGGTGTCGTGCCGGTCCCTATCTTTCAGGGTTGTGCCCCCGCTCAGTGTACCTTCTCCGACGGCTCTGCCGCCAGTGGCTGAGACTGCTGCTGCAGCGCAGGCCCGTTCTGGGAAGGGCCGCCGCCCCAAGGCTGGGCGCGGCGGAGGGGGCGGCGGGGGTGCGGGCGGGGGTAGTGGTGGGGTCGGGTCGCCTGGTGCTGGAGCGGACGAGGGGACCCTGCCCAGTCCAGCTGAGTCGCCGCCCCTGCAGTTGCAGCAGCCGCAGCAGCCGCCGCAGTCGCAGCCTTCGCAGCAGCTGCAGCAGCCGTCGCAGACGCGGCAGACGAGTGTTCTCCCGCCAGGGTGGCCCGGCGCTGGCGGTGGACGGGCGCGTGGTGGTGTGCCGCGTGGTGGCTCTGCCGGCGGGCGTTGTCAGTACCAGATCTAGACCAGTCCTCGCCGCGGCTTCGTCTGCGGTAAGATCGGTCACTCCACTCCCCGCTGCTTTCGTCGCCTGGACGACCTCTTTCGTCAGCGTTTCGGCCCGTCGCCAGACCTCCCGGACTGGCACAGTTTGCTTAGTCGTCAGATTCAGATCTTTGATATGGACATGGATGCCATTGTTTCTGCTCTGCATGTGATGTATGCTGATGACTCTAGTGTGCTTCCGACTTATTACTCACTGTTGCCTAGTGTAGGTGTGCCTAGCTTAGCCTCCCCTGCTGCGTCAGGCGTAGGATCCCCTGCTTTGTGTAGTCTTGGTGCTTCTGCCATCGTTCCGTCGCCAGACCCCTCGGCTTCGCTTTCCTTCACCTTGGACTCTGGCGCCTCTCGGTGTTCTTCGCGACTCCACCACCCTGACGCCGCTTCCTGTTCCTGCTGCCGTTTCTCTTGCTGACCCCTCCGGCGGTCCGGTAGTCGCCCACAGTTCCACCACCCTTCCCTGTCCGGCGGTTCCTTCGGGCTCTCTTACAGGTCTGCATATCCCCTCGTTCTCCAGGAACCTGTTGGTGTCGGCTGCCTCCAGGACCTTGGCGTCACCACTACGTTCCCTGGTCACGAGCGGTATGCTGTCTGTACCGAGGCCGCCACTGGTGCCCCCTGTCCACGTTCCCCCAGGACCCGGTGTCCGGCCTGTTCACTCTGGACACCGTGCCCCCCCGGCTGGAGCGCCCCCTCAGGTGGCTGTGTCTACCCAGGTTGCTGCTGCGTGCTCCTGTCGCTCCCTCACTCACCCGACCCTCCTGTGGCACCACCGCCTAGGTCACCCTGCGCTCCCGCGTCTGCGTCACATGTCCCAGCACGGTCTTTGTCCTTGGTCTCCCAGGTTCACTCCCCCGCGTTTCCCTCCTCCCCAGCTCCACCTTGCACGCCTTGTGTCGAGGGTCGGCTTCGCCGTGCCCCTCACTCCTCCTCGTTCCCCCCTACCGCCGCGCCGCTGCAGACCCTGCACCTGGACGTCTGGGGCCCCGCCCCCGTCCTTGGCCGCGTCGCGAGCGCTACTTCCTTGTGCTTGTCGACGACTTCACTCGTTACACCACAGTCTTTCCCCTGGAGCGCAAGGCCGACGTGCCTGGCGCCCTCATCCCCTGGCTTGTCTCTGCGCGTGTCCACCGCGGTCTCCCTGTCTTGCGTCTTCACTCAGACCGTGGTGGCGAGTTTGCCTCAGGTGTCCTTGGTCGCTTTTGTCGTGCGGAGGGCATCACCCAGACGTTCACCCTACCGGACTCCCCACAGCAGAATGGGGTCGCTGAGCGACGCATCGGCTTGGTCATGGAGGTCGCTCGCACCTCCATGGTCCATGCCGGTGCACCCCATTTTCTGTGGCCGTTCGCTGTGCGCTACGCTTCTCACCAGCTTAACCTGTGGCCGCACCCTCAGCAGCCGCAGGTTTCGCCGACCCGTCTGTGGACTGGGTCTCCTGGTGACGCGTCTGCGTTCCACGTCTGGGGCTGCCTTGCTCACGTCCGTGCCTCCGGCACGGACAAGCTCACTGCCCGCACCCTTCCCTGCGTCTTCCTCGGTTTTCCCCTTGACGCGTCCGACTGGCACTTTTACCACCCGCCGTCTCACCGCTTCTTTCACTCTCGTGACGTCACCTTTGACGAGTCCGTCTCCTACTACCGCCGCTTCCCCCACCGTGGTCCCCCGGTTACCCCCCCCTGTTCCTGGTCACCCCTTCCCCGGTAGTCCCTGCCCCTCCTCCTCCTCCTCCCCGTCCCGCCCCCTCTGGTGTCTCCCACGTCACCCCCCTTCCGTCCGTGGACCCGGTTGAGGAGTCTTCTGACTCTGGTGGCCCTCCGGTGCAGTCCTCGCCGGCCGCCCCTCCCCAGGTGTCCCCTCCCCAGTCCCCTCCTCCGCCGTCCCTGCCGCCACTGCAGCCGTCGCCGTCGCCGCCGCCGCCGCCGCCGCCGCAGTCGCAGCCCCCGTTCGCTGACTCTGGGGGTGCTCGTCCCGGTCGCCCTGAGGGTGGTCCCTCTGGGGGTGCGGGTGTGGAGAGTGCCGGTGGTAGCCGAGGAGCAGCTTGCGGTCCAGGTGTCGCCGTTGTGCCGCCGCAGCAGCAGTCCCCGCCGGTGTCCGCCCTTCGCCTGCTCGGCCTTCCGTCCCCCGACCCTGCGTCGGTTCCTCCCCGACCGTCTCCTCCTCTTCCTGTCTACGGCCCTGTTTTCCCTCCGCCGGACTCGTCCCCGGCCCGTCTCCCCCCTCGTTCCCCTCCTGTGTCCCCTCCCCTGTCTCCTGACCCGACTCCTCCATCGCACGTCTGGTCTCACCGTCCCTCCCGTGCTCGTCCTGCCTCGCCTGTCCTGCGCTCCCACCCTATGTTGCTTCGTTCACACGCGTCTCGTCCTCCCCTTCTGCCGTCGCCTCCTCCGTCCTCCCTTGTTGTTGCGCCCCCCCCGCTGTCCGACTACCTTCGTGCCGCTCGTCCTCTCGTTCCTCGGGTCCTTGCCTCTCTCGTTACCGACCCGTCTGTTCCAGTCTCGTGCCTTGACGCTCTTGTCGCTGCTGTCGCTGACTTCGCCTCTACCCGCCGCCTTGACTACGCCACCGCTCTGGTCTCTGACCCTGCCTGTCCTCCGTCTGTCGGGGGTGCTCCTGCCCTTGGCAGTGACGTCCTGGAGGACCGCCAGTTCGAGCTTGCTTTCCTCTCCGAGGCTGCTCCCCATCTCTGTTCCATGCTGCTAGTCCCTGAGGGTGACCCAGACGCTTTCGACATCCCGACCCCTCGCACTTACGCTGAGGCGACTTCGGGACCCTGGGCCTCGCAGTGGATAGCTGCCATGGAGCAGGAGATGGCATCTTGGAGATCCACCGGCACCTTCGTCGACGCAGTTCCCCCACCTGGGGTGAACGTAGTCGATGGCCGCTGGCTCTTCAAGGTGAAGCGCCCTCCTGGAGAGCCGCCTGTCTTCAAGGCGCGCTATGTGGCTAGAGGCTTCAGTCAGCGCGAGGGGGTGGACTTCTTCCAGACTTTCGCTCCGACCCCGAAGATGACTACTCTTCGGGTTCTGTTACACCTAGCTGCTCAGCGTGACTACGAGCTTCACTCCCTCGACTTCTCCACTGCCTTCCTTCAGGGCAGCCTACACGAGCAGGTCTACCTGCGCCGCCCTCCGGGCTTTACTGGCACCTTCCCTCCTGGGACCCAGTGGCTCCTGCGGCGCCCCGTCTACGGCCTGCGCCAGGCTCCCCGTGAGTGGCACGACACTCTGCGTGCTACGCTTG